>SSNR01000003.1:5713725-5751955 GCA_006937965.1 Callopanchax toddi
GATGACTAAAATTAATAATCTAGCTCCTGTCATCAGCTGTTCTTTAGACTCACCTGTTAGTTCCTTAAAACCGGAGGCTTTTAGGACCATGAGGAGCTAACATCAGCTCTTGTTTCTGCTGCTGCTTTGTTTACCGACTGCTGCGTTTGTCTAAGGATGCATCAAAACGTCTCTTTAGTTGCTGGAGCTGCTTCAGTCCAGCTGTTTGGAGCTTCGGCTACATTCAGGCTGCTAGGCCAGTCTGCTCGGCTGTCAGACAGACAGTCAGCTGTTCCTGCTCGTCGGTTCTCCGTTTGTTCTCCGTTTGTTCTCAGTCTCACACTCCTTAACAAAGTCTAGACCCCGAAGATAAAACAAAGCTGTTGTATCAGAGGAGTTTACAAAAATAATGCCCGGATATTCAGGTAAATACCCTAAGGTATCACAGGTCACGTGACTCCTCCTCCAGCTGGAGCGACTCCTCAGCTGTGCTCGTGTTGAAAACGTGACTCCACCTCATGCTGGGAACGTGACACAACGCCGCTCACAGAAATGCAGGAAGAAAATAAATATTTTAAGGAAACGGACAAAGATAGTAACGCAAAGTAACGCGCAGTGGCTCGAAAAAAATAACTTTAATCAGATTACTGGATTGGAAATAGTAACGCGTTAGATTACTCGTTATTGAAAAATGACGTAATTTTAGAGTAACGCGTTACAAAGTAGCGCGTTACTGGCAACACTGACTAGGGGGTGCTAAAAAACAAGCCAAAACTGCCTAGTGTGCCTTTAAGTAAGTAGTTTTTTTCTCAGTTTTTAGAAATAGAGCTAACAGCTAGCCACAAAGACATGATTAAAGTGTATTCATTCATTCTCAGAGTTTCTATGAAATGTTTTCAACCTTTGCATTTTCACAAGTTATTTACATAGAATTCTATGGATGTTTATGGAGTTATTAGCAGCAGCTAGCTGTAGCATCAAGCAGAATTATCTAAATATTTATGCAGGAATAACAATGCAATGTAAAAATGACAGCTTTCTAAGGATTTTAAAATATTTATTCTTTGCAGTATTTTAATGTTAAAGACAACAGAAGCATTGGACCCTCACTCAGACGAGCTGTTAGCTTGTCAGTTAACCAACTTTAAAAACACCTGAACACTTTAAAATTTTAAGCATGAACTTAAATTAATTTGTCATTTGCAGGTGCATAAAAAAACAAAACATTTGAATTAAACAAGCTTCCTTCTCCAAATCGAGTTCAATCTTCTGCATTTATTCCACACAAGCAATTGATGCAAACAACAAAACTCACAATGAAGTTATCAGTTTAAAATGATCTCCATCTTAACCTCCAGATTCAGTCAAATACATCATGTTTTTATTCCTTCAGTCATCGTTGCACTCTGCAAAGTCAAGAGTTGATCTCAACTCTTGTTCAGCTCTAGCACTTAAATTTAGCATTTTCCCCATCCTTAAAAATAGATTCCTAATGAAAGCTAAGGTTTCAGAAAACAAACAAACAAAAGGCAGAAGAGCTGAACTTTACCTCTTGTCATTTATTTATTCAGCAGCACAGACCTCTTTGCAGGCTCACCATTTGCAGGAAGAAGAGAGTACATTACATTAATCTGACTAATGAGCTATCACATTGAATAAATAAATCTACAAGAACAATAATGTATTTTAATAAGAAATGCTAAAGGCCACTTCGATGAAGAATTGCCTCTCAAATTTCTCAGCCTATAGAATAAATCTGACTTCCCGTTTTTGGTGACACGTGGGGGCCACGCGAAGTTGATTTTAATAATTGATCACCGCAAAGTGCTGCGAGAGAACTTTTGCTGATAAGCAAAAGAATGGGTTTTTGTGTTTGAATCACAACATTCTATCGATTCTTTTTGAATACCGCTTAGTGGAAGAGTCACAGACTTGGGGATTATTTATGGATCCTTTCTGACCTTAGCAATTCCCTGGGAGATTGTGTTTAAGGCTATGAAATTGACTGCCAAATCTGCACACATGCAAAGGATAAATCTAAAGTGACAGCAATAATCAGAGGCGAGAGATTAGCAGCTCGATGCTTTATTATTTATTTTTTTGTCCTACAAAGACATACATCATCATCAGCAACAACTAAGGTGGAGCACTCTAACCTGCAGAGTGGTCACTCTTAGCTCGCGTGGGTTTGCAACACTATTCCCAATTTGTCACCTCTGATCCATCCACAGCTATTTCCCTAAAATAGACGCAGCACAGGAATACTTTGTAGATGGGTATCGGAGAATAATGGCCTGCTGATGCAGAAATCTAAATGTAAAAAGTGATTTTAGGACCATTTTTGCATTCTGATTAAAAATATGTTCTGACAGAATACTAATCCAGAGCCCAGAGGATGACTAGCTGCAAGAGTTTCCGGAGCACTTACTTGGAATTTAGAACATTTAACTTTATAATTTGGTGCAACTCCACAAAAAAAAAGACTGAAGGAAGCAAAAACTTCCTGTTCCGTTTTAATTTTGCATTGTTCAGTTGTCTGTTCACGCACTCTGCCATTCTTTTAGGGGGGTCAAAGTGAAGATCGTTCTAAAACAAAAGGGTTTGTTTCATGGAGTGGACTCTATCTGCTGGTTGTGCCAAACTAATATGCAGAAATTTGAGCGAGAGCAATCCAGTGGAGTGAAAATGGAAATTTGAGCAGCTTAGAGATGAAGCTGGTGTTTCTTTAAAAAGCCGGTGAGAGCAGTGCCAGAATGCGATGCTCCTCTTCATGGTGAGTGTGCTGAGGGCACGCTGGCTGATGTTCACAGCCTACCCCCCCGCTCCACTCTGTTTACACTCTGCCTGATGTCGGAGATTACTTTACAGAACGGTAGTGCTTCTGTTTGGTGTTATTCCAACGTGAAACCGACACACTTTGTCACAGATTTCAGGATCATCCTCAGCCAAATGTTTATGTTTTAAACAAAGCAAGATTTTGGTAAAAAGTACAGTTTTTTTAAATCTCTCTTTGGAAAGTTGCTGACTTTTCACTTTTCCCAGCCACCAGCCTGCAGCCTGTAACAGATTTGGATCAAACTGGCCTTCCTGACTAAAATAAATCAGGGTTTTTTTCTGTTGCTGCCAGAACTTTGATTCTGGATTTATGATGAAATCTGTTTTGTTCCTGTGCTTTAATCAGCTGTACTTCCTGGTTTTTTTTCTAAATGTCAGGTTTTGTCTTGATTTTTAAATGTTAAAAACCAAACGGTAATCACAGGCCTTTTCTTTCTGGTTTTACCTCCATGCTGGTTTGCTTCTGTTTTCCTTCATAGTTTCTATCTTTGTCTTGTCAGCCTGTGTGTGTGTGTGTGTGTATGTGTGTGTGTGTGTGTGTGTGTGTGTGTGTGTGTACGGTCCTGTCTTCCCCTCTCCTTTGGTTAGTCTGTCTGTTTACCATGTTTATCGAGCTTCTGTTCACCCAGCGTGACTCCTCCTGCCTCTGTTACTCCCTGGATTTATGGTTGGATTTTCTCTTTCTGAATCTAAAACCTGCCATAGACTTGCTGAGATTTCAGTTCTTGGTTATTTTTATTAAAGCTTAGTTTATGGTTTTTCTTCTTTAGTCTCGTGTTTGTGTCGTCCATCAATCAGTCCACGCATTTTTTCTTTGTAGCAATGTCAGAAAGATGCAGGTTTTACAAGTAAAGCATAGACAGACGCATCTTTTCTTAATAAATAAGATTAACTAATAAATACAGAAGTACAGCTTCAGGTTATAACAGCACAACCTTATAATAGAAGGTGAATGACATCATGCATTGCATGACTTGTAAAGTTTCTACTCCCAAGAATGAAGAGGTAACACAAATGAAGGTGCAAAATCATTTTTTTGGGCAAATTAACCAACAATAGCTGCATTTTTTAAAACAAGTCTATATTTCATTGTTATAAATGCAACTATAAAAAATAGATTTCTGAAATAAATCTTTTTAATGCACTAAATTAATTTGGTTTAATATGTTAAAAAAAGTCAGACCCTTCTGAACAGTGATTTTTAATATTTTTATACAAAAAGACCGATGATGTTTAAAACATTTCTCAGAATAAACAATCACAAAGCTTTTATTCATGTTTCAACTGAATATTCAAAATGTTTTTAACATTTCAAATTTTAAAAAAGTCTTAAACCAAATGTATCATTTACATTAACAAACCAGCAGGATGTGACTTGTAGGCAAAACATCAACATCTGAGTCAACAGGTTTCAGCTACAACTAAAACCAACCAGGAATTTTCTACAGTGCTTCATGAGTTTTAACTTACTGTCAGTATCATTTTCAACTCAAGAGTTCACCATCATCTTCATCATGTGGTCTTTCTACCTCACATTTAGGGATCTATGGGTCATTTAGATTTAAGAGGCTTGTTTACATTCACTGTAAAAAAAAAAACGTAGATTTTACGGTAAATCTCTGGCAGCTGGGGTTGCCGAAAAGGTACCGTAAAATTACGGGCGAAACAGTTTTTTTATTTACGGTCAGAATGTTTTGATACCGTTGATTTTACGGTTAAAAATGAAGCTGAAGGCAATATTTTACTGTAGAATAAAATGTTTTAACTTGAAGAAAAAACAATGTTTTTCCCTAAAATTTACATGAAAACATTGTAGAAAATAAAGTTTGTGCCACAAAACATAACATGTTTTCCCTGTAAAATTAACAATCTAAAACATTTTTTAAAACATTGTTATTGCTGATTTTACGGTTACAAATTGTGATAAAGGCAATATTTTACTGTAGAAGAAAATGAGTTAACTTAAAGAAAAAACAATGTTTTCCCCTAAATTTAACATGAAAGTAACCTATAAAATAAAGTTTGTGCCACAAAACATAACATATGTTCCCTGTAAAATTAACAATCTAAATAATAAAATACAAAATTTTCTGTAAAAATCCCCAGAATTTAATTTTAAAAAATGCTTTGTATTGCAAACATTTTAAAAACTTTCCTGTAAATTTTACAGTGAAACATTTTCAACTAGTAACAGTAAAAGGGTGAAAGTAGATTTTTTTGTTTTATGAAATAACTTAGATTTAAAACATTATTTTACTCTTTAGAAAACACAATATTTACCTCATAATGTATTGACATGACAAAATATCATGAGTTTTTATCAAAGGGTTTACCTCATGAAATATCACCTTTCACTTTCAATTCAGTGTTAATCAACTGCTACTTTATTTCATGCATACAAACATTTAGTATAAGTAAAATACTCAGCTAGCTTTGTAGTTCTATTGCTGTTATCAGATGATACAGATTTCAGACTAAAGTGATTTTAATCATTCTTTTCTGCAAGCTAAGCATGATATTTTTCAAATTCCTAAATGTAACACAAAAATGTCAACCTTAGATTCCCAAGAAAATGTTTTATTTAAAATATTTGAAGTTATAAACATCAAATATAAAAAAAATTTACTCAATAAATCACAAATAATTACCTTGTCAAATCACCAGAGAAATTCTTACAAGTTCTCTTTAAATTGTGTAAAACCAGACTAGTAAGATCACAGTGTACATTATATTTTACATTAACTGTAGCAAACATTTCACTGACACCTTTACCAATACTTTGATAACTTGACGTGTTATTGGTGCTGTTATTCCTGCAAAAATGTCAGCACACATTAAGTGTTGCTCTTTCAAAATACCTAAATGCCATTCAAGAGAATGAAATTATTTTTCATAACTGCAAGAAAATCTGAAATTGCAGGAACATATTTACACGAACCTTTTTTATGCACAGAACTGTGCAGTAAACCTGAAAATGTACATCTTCAAACTGCATCAGTTAATAAAAAACTTCAAATGCTATTTTTGGTTCATTTAAAAACTACAAAATGTTTGCCGTGTACAGCAGCACATCTTTAACATCATGAGAATGCAAAAATGTATTAAACTGTAGAAAAATTCTAATCCAAGAAACTCTTGAAACCAGCAGGATTAACACATTTTTCAGACACAAAACAGTGAAGCAAAAGTTGAACATATTCTTTTACAAATTGTGTCTAGTCTTCACATTGTTAAAAAGCTTCCATACATAGTCAAAAATATGTTTGTTTAAACAAAACGCATCTGTAGAGTATGTAGTATACCTTTATGACATTGTCCCAAACAAGAGGGGTAGGACTAGAGTCACTCATGGTCAGCAGTGTCTGTGATGAGAGTGAGGACCCTGGGACTGGCTGAGAACACCTTTTTCTTCTTGTACTCAACCTTGGTGCCTCTCTCTGGATTTGTGGAAAAGAAACACCTTCATGAAAAAAGAGCAAAAGAGATTTAGGAAATTAACAACCTGAGGTGGATATCAAATAGCTCCATTAATAAATAAAAGCAAAAAATCTATGATAAAAGAAATGTTACCATTGGAGGAACTCCAGTGTTGATTGAAGGTCCTCAGGGTAGTGTATGTCAAAGCAATAGAAACTCCCAAACATCAGGCAGACGGCAGAGGTGAAGGTTGTGACGCAGTCGTTAACAATCTTGTTGTAGATGCTCAATATGAATGTTTCAGCAGCGAAGCAGGAAGAACCTGAGAATAAAAAACAAACAAATTATTTAAAACTTTATTAAATAATGCTTTAATACATATACACACATTCATATACAAATACAGAGATACTTATTACATATACATCATATGTCATCTTACTGGCTAAACATCTCAGGTTATTTAGCCAGTTTATCAGCGTGGGACCAACATAACATGAAACTAAACAAGCCAAGAGTACAAGAACATGGCAGTTAGAAAAAAGCAGCCAAAATTTGCTTAATTTACTTACCACAAACAACAATGAAGGGTGTTGGTGGCACTTCTGAACATCCTCAGCAAGGCTCATCATCTCAACACAGTGGAACAGAAGCTCTTCTTCTTTCTTCATCATTTCAGAGACAACAATCCACACCATTTCTCCTCGTTGTCTTGCACTTGGTCTTTTCTCTTTCCAAGATCTGTACCAACTCCTCGGCGAGCCTCTGCCATGGTATCTCAAATCTCTCTACCCAGTTTGGCATTAATGGTGTACAGATTCCTGAAGGTGATGAAGTAGTGGATGATGCTGGTGAAGAAGAAATTCAGGGTGAAGAGGGAAGGACATCCACTGGAGAGGAATGCACAGATTTTGGTGTTGAAGTGCTTGAGACTGCAAAAGTATAAAAAGGAAATATAAAATGGTTAAAAATTAAATTCTCCTTTTCAGTTGTGTGTACAGTGTGCATCTGAAATCAGTGTACCGGTATATGAAACAGTAATATCACAATATTAACCCCCAGGAGCTAGCAGTACAATTTTCTGTTTTCTCCATCTTTTATGTTTGCCTTTATATTTCAGTTTGTCTGTCAAAACTGCAACCATCACAAGGACTGGCTTCCTGGTGGGGTAAAGGAGGGAAGAATGCAGCTAAGAGCTAGCCCGCGCCGGCGCGTTCGTAGACCTCAGAAGGTTTTAAACACATTTTTATTATGTAAAAGGAAAAGACCAGTTTTCCCTGTCCTTCCACCTTTGAAATCAAAATGTTATCCTGAGACAGGAGAGGAGAGAGACAGGGAAGAAAAATTTGCAGCAATATTTTGATCGTTGAAAAATTCTTGAAAATTTGAGTAAAATATTGTCTCGTGAGTTTTATGTATCGTTACACCCCTAGTACAGTATATATACATTTTAAAATATTAAAGTTACACAAATTAGTCAAAACTTAATGCAATTAGTCTGACAGATTGCATTTCAAAACTCAAAAGTTTTTGTTAACTATTTCAAACTTCAACAGCCCTGTTAAATAAATGTACCATTTTCATTGAGCAGTGTGCTGACAATGTTTTACACTTACCATTTTGGGTCCAGGCAGCCACCGGTCTTCTGGCTTGTATGGGCTTTAATACTGGCAGCAAGTCGTTTTCTGTAAGTTACTCTACATCCTCTGTGGTTGCTGCACCAAGTGCTTTCAAAGTATCTTCTGCCGACTTGAAAAGTCAATCAGGAAGGTCCAGAAGCCCTCCTGCTACTGCATCCCCTTTGTTCTTTAGCACCTGTGATTCAGCCATATCTGTTAAGACACACAAACAAACAGCTTGGTCTCTGAACCAATGGCATCAAGGCATTCAGTCTGATAAGATGCTGTACTTCAGTGGAAAACTCTGGTATGCGTTTTTCATCTAAGATGACAACGACCTTAAGTCAGTCAGGTCACTAATAAGTCTGCACTCTAATCTTCCAGTGTCACTGTGTACTTTACAGAGTATGTGTGGTAGTAAGAAAGAAACTGCATCATAAACTCTAAAAATTTGCTAAGCACAAATAAGGTGCACAATGTCTTTAAGCTGCAAAGTTAACTGCCATCTTGAGGGTTGTGAACTTTGTCTCCAATTATAAGAGGTGAAAGTCTCAAGAAGTTCCCAATTCTGAACCGCTTGTCCACTAAGTTTCAATATTTTTGGGCTGACCTCACAAGGGTTAACTTTTACTTTAATGAGCAAAATCATAAGAGAAAGGCCTCCAAGATGTCATGACTGACACATGGGAGCATGCCATGTTTACAAACATCAAAGTTTTGTAAAGAATTAAATACAGACCTGACCTTAATCCCCAGTACTTCTGACACGTCTTCTTTCCAGCTGTTCAGTGGCAGATCTGTATGTTTCTGGGGTCCGCTGAGGTCCACTCACTGCTGGATCAGCATCCTAAAATTCAGTTTGAATTAACAGACAATATATGCATAATAAGTACACGGATTAACTGAAATCTTCTGTAAACCCCCCAATACAATGAGAGTCCAGGTTGTCTCCAGCAATGCAGTAAAGAGCTCCCTTCACAACAGTTTGTCTACCATCGTTAACCCATTCTCCTCTAGTTCTGATGTGGTCCAGATGCATAAAACAACTTTTATTGAACTTATACAAATAAAATAAAGGTTTCACAAATCACAAACTGCGTTTAGAAGATTCTATCAGTGTAGAATTATCTGGTCTGGGTTGAAGAAGCCTAAATATTGTATTTTTTTAGCTAGACCATGTGATCCAGGTGCAAAAAAGGCGCAGAAAACGCCATTTATTAAATTTTCACAAAACAAATTTTACAGAAACTGGGTTTAGAAGAGTCCACTATTAATGGATATTAATCTAATCCAGTTTTAAAGAGTCCAAGTTTTGTAGTTTAGAACTAGAGCAATTAATGATGCTCAAAGTAGTGAAAAATAGGTGGAATCGCCCTTTAGCCTCCCGACATAAGCTAGAAATAGGAGCAGTTAGCTTTGTGGAAACACCAGCTTACAACTTGCTTGCACACACCTTTAAAAATACACCGGGCGGGGTTCATTATGCCGTCTGCAATGTAAAACATAAGTCATGAACCAAACGGATTCTCCATTACTACAACAGTAGAGAGCCCTGAAGTTAGCTAAATAGCTTTAGCCTAATATCAAGCTAGCAGCAAAATCCAAGCCACCTTTACCCAAAGCGTTAAAATCCAGCTACAAGACTGTTGTCATTAATACACCCGTCTCTGAAACACATCTCTAAAGGTTTACTACCGACGTTACCAGGCTATTTTCAGTCTAATGTTGCTAACAGTGATGCTAGCCATGAGCTAACGCAACTCTATCATTAGCACTTTCACTTTCTGCAAAACAACACTGTTGTTAAAAAAGCCAACTTAGATTGTTTTCTTACCGAAGTAAGTGAGGACGAGCTGTGGTTGAAGTTAAACCCAAAGAAGTAGAAACAACTCCGTGAAAGCGACGATAGCATGCTGCCGTAGTCCAAAGTGAAACTCGTGTGGAGCCAGAGCGCCCGCGCCGAGACGAGAGGAGGAGACGTTACTGTGGAGACTGATGCAGTGCGCTGATTGGCCGGTTTGAATTTGGGCGCCTTGATGCTCCTGACTTCCAGGAGGGGAACTCCGTTTTGAGATGAAATGCTTTACAATCACTCAGTTGCATTTTCCATTTAAAACTGAATTTGTCTTCATATAACAATTACATATAAATAAATAGAGCAGACAATAAATTATTACTTTATTACTTTGGGGATCATAACATATGATTTCACTTATATTGTAGTGTGTTTGTCATTAGTTGTAGGTCTTTCTAGTTATTGTTGGATTTTAAAAACTAGGCTATAGCTTGATGAGCTCAACAGAATGTACACTACACTACATGTTATATTCTTTAGAAAAATGCATTAACACAACAAGTATAAAGATCTCAGGACTATGTATACAAAGCAATTTGAAGAAGAATATGCTGTATTAAAAATAACAAAACTAAAGAAAACTCAAATTAAGATGTGCTTTTAGTTTCACTCCAATATGATGCTTGAGGGAAAATATATATATATATATATTTCATTGTTACACTCAAACAGATCACCACCAATGTGTGAATGTGAAGTGAATGAATGGATTCAAAGTAAAGTGCTTTGGCTTTCTTGAAAACTGAAAAAATGTAATCCATCATTATGTGAAATTATTACAGAAATCACAATGTAATATTACAGCATACTTTAATTACAGCACAACCAGACTTACATTTAGCAGTTTAAACCTGTATTTTTTTCAATAAAAAAATATAAAAATCACAGTGTTTGCCTGTTAATAGCATTACGGAATTTTGCCGTAAAAAAACCAATGCAAGAGTGTTTTACGGTAGGGTTATGTATTTTTTTCAGAGAAAACATGTACAAATTACTGTTTTAACCAATTAATTTATTTACGGCAACATCCAATCAAATAAACTGTTTTACACTGTTTTACAATTAACGGGTTTTTCCTGTCACAGTTTTACTGTTTATCACCGTTAAATATACGGATATTTTTTACAGTGTTTAGCTGCTTGTTTTTTTTTTAGATCTCACAGCTGTTTGAGATCATTATCTGAGGATTACTTAAAGATTTGGCCCCAGTTTGTAGAAGACTGCAGGAAGTGAAGCATCTTACTGATTTTCTGACTGGGAGCTGGAGCTTCATACCTCTGTCTTTACATTCATCAGACCTCTTTCATAAAGTGTTTCTACCACAGACACCTAAAACAACTTTACTTTGGGAATGTAATAAGTTAAGTCACTCTATTTAGAATGTAATCATATTATAACTATTTTAATTAGTTTATCAAAGAAAAGTAACACATTTGTTTTAACTGCTTTTCCATTTACCATTTAACTAACTGTTAACCAGTTTCAAATGTTTAAACCTGGCACTGACTTACAGCCATTTTCAAGACTGACCTTCTGTCAAACTTTATTTAAAATCCTTCAAACATTTTAAAAATCACAGGGATTTTAAAATGTATTAATAATATAATAGCACAGGGTATCCGCGGAGTCTTGAAAAGTATTATAAGGTGATAAATCAATTTTGGGAAATTCAAGACCCTTATAAAGTGTTAAAAAGTCTTATCACGGCTTTATAAAGTCTTCAATTTTGGAACGAAAAAATCTGAATTTGATGTCCAACAGTTTTAGTCCCAAAAACATCGTAATCGTGTGTGAATTTAGTCATTTTTATTTGAAAAAAGAACGGTAAACAAAGGGTGCGTTCGTAATCCTTCTCTCAGAGCACCAGGGCGGGTGGTGCAGAAGTTTAAAAGCACAATGTGCGCTCTGGTGTTCCCGGTGAGTATTACGAACGCACTGAAATGTAAAGACGGAAGAGAATCTCGGTGAATGCTGCCACATAACCAGAATGGCGGCGAGGTATGAAAAAATATTGAGACGGTCTTGAAAAAGTCTTAAAAAGGTATTGAATTTAACTTCAAGATTCCTGCATATACCCTGTAGCAGCTACCACATGTCAGACTTCAGCACATTTTTAAAAATGTGAACTCTTTATGAATTTACACTAAAACTTTGGTATTTAACTTTTAAAACACTTAAAATGATCAAAACATCAGCAGCTGTTCTATTTTATTGAGTTCACTTTTATGAGTTCTGAATGATGGAATTTTACATCATTTTGAAATCTTTTATGATAGCATTTTATGATTGATATTTATTGATGATTTTAGACTTGTTTTTTTACACCATTTTTATGTATTTTATCTCATATTTTGTATCTGAAACTTGTCTTGCTGCTTTCCTTGGCCAGGGCACTCTTGGAAAAGAGATGTTTTAATCTCAACGAGTTTTATTCCTGGATAAATAAAGGTTGTGATTGATTTTAGTCTATTTTTGTTTGAATAGGTGGACTGTAGTTTTTCTGCTCTTGTTACATGATGTGCCTGTTGCTTTAAGGGGGCGTGGCATGCTGTACGTTCATTTTGGTGATGTTGGGTGCGTTCAAGATGAGCCAGTTCTGCACAGATTCGATCACCGGTGATTGACACGCAGTGCAAGCCGCTTAGATTTCTGTCCGACTATACGCCGACTTGCTCTGATGTCATGCCAACGTAGGCAACGATAACCTCGTGAGATCAAGGCGGCTGCAGATTTTGGGGCAAGGCGCTGCAGTTGGTCTCCAAAACCGACGGGAAACGCCTGGTTCTCACCTGATCTGAGATCTGATTGGTTCACATTTTCACCCAAATGTTAGTTGTTTATATATATTCTGTAAATACATGTTATGTTATTGATGACAACTATAAAGGCCACAATGAGAAATGTGTTGTTTCAAAGAGTTTTCAGTAGGGACTGTTTCCATTTTCTGTAAAGTTCTAATAAAACTACTGTCTGATTTTTAAGAGTCATATCATTTAGTACAGAGCATCATCTTGTTGTTTCTTTTCTTTGACTGATATGATCTCTCTGGATATGTGTCTATTATTTTGTTTATTTTATTGTTGTTGATACTTTGTATCTTGTTCCCTCCTGAATTTGTTTTGAAATATTTTGAATTTCAAATGAAGATTTTGAAAAAAAAAAGAAAATGTATCCGCTATTACAAACACTAACGCGATATCTTCAGCCTTATCATCATTCACGAGCTACATTTAGGAAAATCTGTCCGACTTAAAAGCCGACTTTTAGCCACGCCCCCTGCTGCGTCCGCCTGCTCTCGTCTGTTTTCCAGGCGAGGCGCAGTTCATCTCGAACAAGCCTGTTGTAGTTTGGTGAGAGGGAAGAGACGGTGCTGTAGATGAGCGGTTTGTTTTACTTTTTCACATTTAAAATTAAATTATTTCTTTGTTTTGAAAGCAAAGATCTTCCAGATTGATTATTATTTATGTTTAAATATTTGGCAGGTGATTTTATCTAGGGATGTCCCGATCCGATCACGTGATCGGAAATCGGCCCCGATCACATGATTTTGGACTCGATCGGTATCGGACGTCACCTCCCGATTTTGACTCGGGTTTCCTCTACATGCGCACCGCCCCGCCAAAATAAAAGCCGCTACGCCTTCAGAAGGAAGTTTGTTTTTTTTAATATATGTTAAACAATCTAAAGCACATGGGATTTATATATAGTCTATATTTGTGCACTTATATTAACCATAATCAGAGTCTGAATCAGTTTCCGGTCCAGGAGGAGGGCCGGGACCGGGAGACACGCGAGCTTATGGAGCAGACCGGGTTCGCTGCTCACTCCACACCCGCTGCTCGTCCTCCCCCTGAACGGAAAGCAGCGACGGAGTGCTCAGTCCTGGAGGAGGCGAGGCCAGCGTGGAGCGAGTCATACCCGCGCTAACTCGTTCCCCCTACGCTGCATCTCCATCCAGGCTCAGGAGGAGATTCTGCTCCGTGCGCAGCACAACACCCGCCCTCCGTCGGGAAATAAATTGAGTGATGTTTAGATTTTTAAAAAGCGCTTTCTGAGGAGGAGCTTCCTGATTAAATGTTGCTCCAAAACGCACAAAACACTGAAGGATTTCTCCAAATAGTCTAATTAAGAAGTTGTTCAGAGCTGCTGCAGTCAGAGGATAAAGCAGCAGGAGGAGTGAAGGAGGAACTGATGACTTAAGAAATGATCCGGGTCAATGTCAGTTAACAAGTTTGTTCTTTCTGGGCAAAAAATGGAGCAGAGTGTTAAAATAATGTTGACATTTCTGCACCTGAACAGCTGTAGGAAAAAAAAAAAGATTTTCCTCAAAAAGTTACTTCAACCACAAACTAATTCATGGGATTTAATGCACAGAGAATATATGTTTAAGTATTTAAACATATATGGATATGATAGATTATACAGACAGGATGATTTATGTCTGCAGCATGACATCATTTTGTGGCTTCTTTGTTTTTATTAGTTAAACTTCGGCAAAGTAGAACGCAGAAGCAGCTTGAAGCATAAAGTGTGAGTATGTCTGTGGTCTGGAGGCTTTATAAAGTTGATCACAACAACATATTAAAAAGATCGGATCGGGACTCGGGATCGGCAGATCTTCAAAATCTAATGACTCAGACTCGGACTCGAGGGCCAAAAAAACCTGATTGGGACATCCCTAATTTGATCCAAAGTGACGTACAAATGTTAGCATTGATAATTAGAGCAGCGTGTTGTTTTTAGACGATAAGTGACAAAACACTGAACCCACAGGGGGCGCTCCAGGAGACTTTAGAGGGTCATTAGCATGAAACCCCAAAAATAACTTTTTGTAATTCAAATTAAAATCATGAATTTGCAAAATATTTTTACTTAATTAGATATTTTATCAGTAACTAACAGATCACTTATGTTGAAAAGCTGTTAAAAGCTCGTGTTTCTTCCCAACCCTGATGACAGCAGATACTTGTGATCCCTTACAAAAACTCTATTCAGAATTTAAAAAATGATTTCCTCTCCCTTTAAAGAATTCCCCACATTGTCATTGTATTGCTCTCAAAGTAAATATCCTCCACATCTTTCATCACAAACACTTTTCATTTGCGCCGCATGAATGATTTAATGGCGCTTTCCTCCAACTTTCAAAAAGCTTCTGTTACTTGGAGAAAAAGAAAGGAAACTCTTTGAAGGTACAGTTCCTTCCTTGTTTTATTTAAAAGCAAAATTGCTCCTCTTTTTAAAAAAAAAGTCTTCTGAACTCGCAACAACCTTAAGGAACGTGGAAACAGAGACTAAAAGGTGAAGTGATGAAAGAAGGAGACACACAGATGAAATGAAAGAGGGCTGGATGTCGGCGGACGGGATAGCTGTCACTGGAACCGGGCCGCTGATCTGCGATGACACTGATGTATTCACCAGATAATCCTGCATGTGTGTCTGGAGCTCCTTTGCATGCCGAATCAATGCAAACACTACAAACTATCAGCAGGGGGGGGGATTCCTGCATCTGTACATTTTATTGGTTGAATATAAATGACTGTGTCTTGTGTGAATGCCGGAGACGTTAATATGCACTTGTGGGGACCCGGCATTAGCAGTGGATTACAGGTGACTAGCAGGCTTTTGAATCTCATTCCTGTGATACCCTTTGAATGTGTTCGTTCCCTTTGAAGTGATGTCAGTTTTAAAATATCTCAGCCCTTTTATGTATAACCATAGGTGTTTGCGTTCAAGAATTCTTCCCCCCCCCTTCCTTTTTTTTTCTTTTTTTGAAAGATGAAAGCATCAAAACAGTCAGCATCCTTCAAAGAGCGCGAAAGTCTAGGAAAAAGTCCTGCACATAACGAAGCATGACTTGTTAAAACACAACGCGGGGCTGTTGTTGTGTCTGGGTGATTGGGGAGCAGCAGCAGGTTAAAGAGCTGAATGACAGGTGGATCCTGCAGCTGAGTTTGATAGACTGATTGTGTGTTTTGCAGCAGTAATGAGCTTTTACAGTATGTGTCGGGAGCTGATTCGTATGCGGCGTGCGTCAGCTAATTGTTCGCCCCTCCACTCCCATGGCTCCTCCTGATTTGGATTCATTTAGCCTTTATTTTAGCTCATTATGAAGCCCTTTGTTATTGCCAGGTTGTATTCCAGGTACTTAGTATTGTTGGAACTAACTCTAGTAATTTAATTTTAAAAATCATCAGCATCTCTCAGTTTAAACACAAAGCCAAGTGGGGCGGTGCATATGTAAAGAAAACGACGGATCTTTTTTTTTTTTATTACATGGACTTGATAAAATTCTTCTTCTAATAATTTTTCTTCTAATTCTTCATATTTCACCAGAAAGCAGAGCTCCACCTTGAACTTGCCAGCGACCCGTCCTTCCTTCAACCTTTTGCACGATTCAGATTTGTAAAGCACTTCCAGTGTCACAATTTATTTCAAGAAGGAAAGCTGGCTCACAACAAAGACCGGGTGAGGCAGAGACAAGGACGCGGAGCCGCAGTTCAACAGGTTTTCAAGCTGAATGATGAAAATGTTCTGTGATGCTGATCCCCTGGATGCTTTGGATCCCAAGCAGCAGCAGAGAAAACTGATAAAACTAGGATTTAAAGCCATAGTTCACATCTTTTGAAGTGGGTTTCTGTGGGTTATGAACATAAAATGTTTTAGATGGAGCTCTTTGAAAAACACCAGCTTTGATAAACAGGGATTAGCTGATCTTAACTGACCAAGTAGAAATTAGGACTATGGTTTAATCTAATTTTAGTGCATTGTAACAGCAGTTCACGTTATGCACATACTTGCTTATCTATTAGCCATTTTAAAGGCATACTATGTAAACTTTCCATATTTTAAAATATTTTCATTAAGCCAGTTGTGCTAATATGACCCTTTAGGGTTAATGAAAAGTCACTCAGCCCCATCTGCTGCTTGTGTCCAGAATACCACGTTTGCATTTTCTGTGTCTCTGGTCCGGTGCCCCTGAAGTCTCACAAAGTCATGTATCTCACGATGGTTAGGCTAACCCAATGTGGCTAGCTGTTATGCTAGCACCGGAGTGTTTTTAGGTCATGATTCCGGATTTTTAAAATCTCTTCCTGCTTGAACTCAGCTGATTTCTTCGAATGAGTGATGAACCGCTCCAGTAGAAAGCAGTGAAGGCTGAGGAGACATTTCAACTGTTAGATTTAGGGGTTTCTGAGCAAAGACAATGCTAACGTTTTTACAACAATAATCAAAAACATACACTGGGGGTGCTAAAAACAAGCCAAAAACTGCATAGTATGCCTTTAAGTCCTTCTTAAATTCATTTGTTTTCCTGAATTTTGTGTTCTATGTTTTAGACAAATTGTTTCACCTAAAAATGTTTGTTTATTTAATGGTAGATCAATAAAATTTCCACAGTTCAAAAGAAAGTTATCTTAAATTTTAGGAATATTGAAGAATTGATTTCAAAATGACAGGAAAATGTGTTTTATTTCAAATGAGCATCCAATTCTTTATTAGAGTCTTGAAAAATATTAAATTATATGTCATTATAAATTAAATGCATTGCAAAACTTATGATTGTGTCCTATTTAACTCACTGATGATGTTCAGGATGCTGCAGCTGACTATTGACAGCTAGTATCATTTGAAAGGACGCTGCTCCAAACTGGCTTCATGTTTATTGCTTTATTTTTTTAAATCAAACATCTTCCTCACACAGATCTACAAAGACTTTTAAAAAAACCTTTTTTAAAGCTTTCTTGCATTGATCTGGTCAGAACTAGTCTTTGTTTTTCCAGACTGAGGTTGTTCAAAGAGCTAAACAACATGTGATATATAAATTGTTCATAATCCTTAAAAAAAAATCCCCCTTTAAAAGACCTGAACTATCCCTTTAACTGTTCGACGTTATACCTTTCTATAAACTAGATTCCCACCAGTACGTCTTAGCGGCGTTCAGCAGATTTTCATAAAAATTAAATCTTCCCGTCCCCGAAGCTCCGGCGGTGGGTGCGCTCTGCTGTATTAGCAGTGCAGTCGAACACGAGGTTTAAAAGTTTGCATTTCCATTTGAAAGAAAGGAAACTCCTGAGCAGTGATTCATGAGGAGTTTCCACCGTGGTGACTGTGCTATTAGCCCACAGAAACCCTCAGACGCTTTCTCTAAAAGACTTCCCAGAATCCTCCTCGTCAATCATCTTGCTCGACTCATCTTTATCTCGCTCTGTGTGGCTGTGTGATGGAAAGCACTTCCAGGAGTGTTTGCGTGCTTGTTCCTCCTCTGCAGCTTGGCATCTATCATTATGTGGGTAGTACATTCCTGAGGGCAGTACCCCACAAAGCAGGTAATGGGGCTGAGCATGCAGATAGGAAACTGATTTAGAATAAGAAACATCTCTAATCTTCTGAGGTGTCACCGGTGTGTCATGGATTAGCTCTCGTCCTCTGTTTTATTGCCTCCCCCGACAAGGACCGCTGCCTCCTGCATTTACATTTTATTATTACTAGTTTTGGTTGTGATAATAACAGCAGTTAGGTTGTTTTAGAGCTGCTTTATGAGTATTATTTATTGTGACACTGGCAAGCACCGAACACTCACAGTTACTGTCGATCAGTTATTTTTAAATACATCTCTAATTTATAAAAGTACCGCTCTGTTTTCTTTTCCTTTAGAATAGTAAACTGTACCCAGTTCAGAGAAGTGTGAGAGTCACGTTTTGCTGTGAGGTTTGTAAAAGCAGATCAGGGAGGCATGAGAAAAAGGAGACAAGATAATTTTTTATCTAAGAAAAACAAAACGGAGGACGCCTCAGTCGCAGGATGAACTAGACGAAACAACAAAGCCAGAAAACAAGAAAACCAGCTGTGACTATAGTGAGGGAAATTAATGGTACAATGATAATTAAACCAGGTGTGATGAGGCAGGTAATTATAGGGACAGGAAGTACCAAAATTAAACAGGAAATGTCGCAGACTGGAACCATAACAGGTTGAATCCAAATAAAATAAAAGAAGAATGAATTAAACTCCAGAAAGATGTTTTTCTCTCCATCAGTTTATTTGACAGCCGCACATAAAGTTTGGTTTTACACACTTATGTTTTTAACTGTAGCCACAATTAATGGCTGGTTTCAGAAAAAAAGTCACTACGTTTTTACTTATTCTGAGTCATAACCTAGCATTATTCATCAGTTCATAGTTGTAGTTTTGCAGCTCTTAGTTTTCTACATATTTGTGTGGGGAAAAAAGAATACACCACCTGGTCTTCTACTCACCTGACTTCAGTCTCACTTCCTAATAATTAATCGGAGCTTTAGTTACTTTGGTCCATTTGTACTCAAATAAACAAGATAAAACAACATATAAAATATAAAAAACACTGTTGAAAATAATATATCAAAGTGCACACAAACATTTAAACCCTCAGTTTAGGAATGACTCACACTGAGGTTTGAGATTAGCACAATGACATCATTATTAGATCCATGCAGGGACTTAAACATTAACAGGTAATTTCACTATTGTTGTGCAGCATAAGTGCAAGTTACTCCTGCTATTTGCTCCTTCTCAGCATCACCTTCAAACAACACTAACGCTGATGCAGTGCAATTAGTCCTCAGTGGCGCTGCACAAACTGAAGATGAACCCAACATGGAGGCAAGTGACAGAAAGTAGTTTCTCAGAGTGAGCTGCAGGTGTGAACAGATAGAGAACAAAGTCTATTCTAAAACCAGCTACTAACCTGGAGCTGGTGTTGTGGTTGGCAGTGCAGAATGAGGTGTAGATGTCCCTTTGAGAGGGAAAGACGCGCATCTGTTGGTTAATTTGAGCCCGTGTCCTAAAAGTACTTTAAATGTGCTCATTCCTGCAGTGACAAACATTCAGAAGGCTCTCCTCTCTGGAGGATTCTCATGTCATCAACCTGGAACATCTATGCATAGATGGGTGGTATAAAGTGGTGTCAAATACGCTACAGAAAACAGATAACCTGAATGTAGAACGCTGTCTATATTATCATCAATATCCTTTTAATTGGTGATAAATTTATGTAGGTTAGAGGTTGATTCTAGTTGCAGGGAGCTGGTAATGATAAGAGTGTGGATGTAAAATAAGTGTGAAGTAGGAAAATATTTTTATTCCTATTGGTGCAAAGCCCCGTCAGCCTTGGACTCCCTTGTAACTCTGTCCTAAACATCAGAATTGACTCTAATCTAATTTAAAGTGTCTTTTTTATTATGTTTTGTAGTAGATTTATTTCTCCACTTTGCATAATACTTTATTCATTTGCTACTGTGTTCTTTGTCTTTTAGTTCATCTTAATTTAACAAGAATTTAAAAACTGGAATTCTTAGCTAAAAGTTTAATAAACAGATAACTCTACCCCCTTAAACACGCATGAATGAATTTCTTTAGCCTCTCTGCAGCAGCGGGACAAGCTGCAAACACAACCCTGACAGTTTGCATGAGAACTTTTGTGTCTTTTTCTTTTGGCAAACTTGTTAGCCAAATAGTTTCACATCGAGCTGAAATGAAGCAGCATTAGCATTCTTTTGGAGTCGCGTTTAGGGCGACCTGATGAATATTCACTCTCCCTTCAGCTTTCTTTTTGGATTTTACAGATTTTCACAGAAAACAGCTGACTTCTGCAGCAGAAACGCGGCCATGAGAGAGCAGAGCCAGAACGGTTTAGTTGAAAAGTAAACGGGAAGCTGAAAGGGGAGTGATAATTATAGGTTCATCTATACGTCTTGTGATTGGATAAAATATTGCTCAGAGACACTTCAGCTAATCAAATACGAACTGCCTTCACTGAATATTGAGCAGCCTGTATTTCACAAAACCTGGAAGTCTTTTTTTCTTCTTTTTTTATGTGTAGATGCAGCTGAAGCAGTGATGGATGTAGATCTGATTTATCTCAGGTGAGAAGTGCAGGCAGAGGTGATCAAACGTGATACGATCGCATTTGCTGGCTTAAAGATGACACAGTGTGCTTTAGAGTGAAGCTGCACAGATGCAACAAGCTCCTGTGTGAGTCTGTCACTCTGTTGGACCCCGCTATGTTTATTTGATGAGGATTCTTTGATGTTGTGCTGCAAAGATCTGCTGCTCTGACGACAGAGAGGGCATTATGTTGGGACTACATCTACATCCCTGCTGGAATCGACACGCCGAGGCCTCGAGTTCCTTTTGTCCTACACGTCCTTCTCTTAACCTGCTCTCAGAACAAACGAACTCATTGCAATTAGGACAAGCTTCAAGCATTACCGTTAAATTGACAATACAATGCATTCTAATACGCTCGGAGGTGAGGTCGTGCAATATATTCTCGAAGTAGTTACGAGGATGTCTTGGCTGCTTTTCAGAAAGATGGGGGAAAAGCCATTACAGCTTAAAGTGTTTAAATTGCAGCGACCGAATGTGACCACACAAAAGCATGTGGTGGAAACGACGACGGCGAGGTCAACTTCACCTGAATCACACAAAAAAAAAAGAAAAGAAAAACATGGCTCCGCATATAAATCTGTATCTTAAACTAAAATCTTCATTTGTTTGGAAGGAGCGCCCATGTGGGACACATTGATTAGGATTTTATTTTAACCTGCCGATGCCGAAAACAGCCGTGACACGACATTTAGAGCGAGCGAGAGCAGCAGGGACAAAGAGCAGCGGAGGATATCGGGGTGTAGAGAACCGGTGATAAAGGTGCCGATGTTCCCGTAACAAGCTTAGCAAACCGAGTCCCAGGAAGAATTTCCTTTGAAAGTGATGGCCAACTGTTGCGAACCCACAGAGATGCACACAAAAGCAACACAAACAGCATTTTTAAGCAGTTTTGCTTTGCGGGACGTATAGAATCTGGCTTTCTTTTTGTCCAAGCCAACACATCTGTGCTCTGTATGGAGCCAGTTTTACTTTTGATAACTTCACAGCAGAAGCTCAACTTTCAACTGTCCGGTTATTAAAATTTTATCTGATCTCCGACTTTGATACCCCCCCTCTTTTTTATTTATTTTTTGCTCAATTACAGTAAGAGTTTGGATTTTGTTGGTGTTGCTCAAAAGACACACAGAGAAAGCGGGGATGCTGGGTGTGATATTTCCAGCCGAGCATCCCTAACGGTAATATTCATTTTGGATTAATCCTCAGCTTCACATGTGGCGTTCGGCACCAACATTCATCATCTTTGCAGAAATCTGGGTGCCCTTTATCTGGCGAGGCAGATTGTAGGAGCTCAGACGGAGGATTAAAGGATGGATTCGTACACGCGACCGGACTTCGCCTCTGACTGCAGACCTTTTGATTAATCAGAACCACAACCTTTGCAGCAGTTGCCAACCCGTAACCACACATCGGCATATTTACTCGCAGCGACACAGTTCTGTTCAGTTGCTGATCTTAGATGTGGATGGTTCAAAATCTTAGGTCAGGCCAAACTTATGAGGCTTTAGATTTAATTACAGCTATCAGATCTGATGTTTGTGAGGAGAAAAGAAACATCTTTTTGTGAATTTTAATCTTCAGCAGCTCTTTGAGCAGAGAAAGATGAATGACTAAGTCTATACGTTGTTGTCATGTTTTCCCATTAGTCCGACTGTCTCAGCGGGTTGTTGGCTGTCCGCCGTAGACAGTCAGATAAATGAAGTCGGACAAGTTTGTTTGTTTGTGACTCGCTCCCTTTGTTCGCGCCGGTTTCTGTTCTTCCACATTCAACAAACATACAAGTCACGAGGATTGGTGACTAAATTGCACGTCGAATGCGAATGTGGGCCTACAGCCTCACAGTCACCAAGGCTAATTGGAATCCAAATATAGAATAATAAACCGGCGCTTTGCCGACACCACTGGTCGTCATGGTTATACCTCCTCAGGGACAAATCTTACTGCCGAAACGAGTCAGACTCACGGCGGCGCAGCAGCTTCTTCTTCTTCTTCTTTTTTTTGTTTTCCCTCCTTGATGTGTGTAGGTTTGCGAGTGCGTTTGTGGCCTGTCAGTGCGGCGCATCAGCAGCCGTAACAGGCGGTCCCTGTGGAGGGCAGACTGACAGGTAGGTAATGATCAAAGAGGCCGTTTCCTGTGTTTCATGTTGGGCTCAGAGAGAGACACATCTGTACTGCCAGTTCCACCGCTTTTAATGGGCTCAGGTCGTTGTAGGAAGCTTATCTCGTGTCTAGCATGCACGTATGAACTAGTGATTTGGAGACTCCTCGCATTTAACACGTTCCTCACATGTAGCTGCACCAAGCTCCCCTCCCGTTTAACAAACAGCTGAACTCTCCCGCTCATCTCCAACCGCCATCTGAACTATATCGCACATCTATGAAATATTTACCTGAAGGGGAGGGGAAACAACACAAGCAAAGCCGCACAGGTCGCTCTCCCAATTTCACCATCAAACCTCCCCCTCCCTCCCTCCCTCCCTCCCAGAGGAAGCAGGACTATCTCCCAGACTCAGGTGTCAGGCCACTCACAGATATCTTACCCTCAATCTTGTGTCCACAGTTGCCAGTGGCTGTGTGGACAGGTTTACACTCTGCGCCGTTCAGCCTGCCAGTTTCTGTTTAACCAGTCGAAGCGATTCAGATTGTATTTGAAGGAGGTAAAATCTCACCTCAGGCTGGATGTTTTGGGGACATGAAGTGCGTCCTTGAAGATGGGCGTTGAAGAAAGAAAGACAAAAAATTAAAAACTGCTTCGGTTTATCCTGAAAATTAAAACTTCAGGGTCACAGGAATCTGTTTTAATGAAACTGCAGAGTAATCTGAGAATCTGTAACTGTGTGATTTAACCGACTGAATTTCATATTTTGTTTTTTTTCCCCTCCAGTTGCTGATTGGCAGACTAGAGGGTTGTGTGATTGCTATGAGAGCTAAATTAACCAGCAATTAACCAATGTTAAGGTAATTGCATATCCAATCAAATAAAGCTCAGAGCAGGTACTGTAAGCATGAAGAGCTGATTTAATCATCTATAAGAACCACTCCTAGATGAACTCACAGGGCTGACCTCTCACAGTTCTTTATTTAGCCTTTTATTCAGGTTTTATTTTTAGTTGCAGCACTGAAACCTTTGTACGAGCAGCCTTGGTAAAGATGTCAGAACTCATCGTGTCTTTTCTTGACACAGGCACAGTTTAAAACATTTGTAAAACGATGACCTACTCAGACGTTAGCCTGAAGCCTTTTCTTACACCTTATTGTACAAACAACGCTGCATCTTTTTATTTACCTTTGATAGAAGGGGAAATGCAGCTGCTCTGGAAAACAGAGCGTTTCTCAGTGTTGAGGTTAAAAGTAGGTCACGCTGTTGCTGAATCATATTTGTCTTGATTCTGATTGAACATTAACAGGAAAAAGAAAAGTGTATTTACACTGAAAAGTAGGATTTTACGGAGCAGCGTTAAGGTTTTGGGCTCCTTTCAGTCGAAAAGCATCAAGTGAAACAGAGTTTAACCTTGACAGCTTGAAGTTTTATGTTACAGGCATGCAGGACTTTTATATCTGCTCTAGTGTGCAGTCGTGACACACACTGCATTAAAGTTTTCACAGACTTTCCCATCAGATGACGCTGGCAGACCACCACTCCTATACACAGGAGCTTTAATCATTTTCCTCAACACTAGTGTTCAAACTAAAACGCACATTCTAGAATAAAACAGCAAGAATGTCTTCACAAATCAAACAAACCCATAAATCATGGCCTCACTTTTGAAGCAATGGCTCATGTGTAGGGCTGCTTCATTTCATTTATTTAACACTATTATTCATTGAGTTTAAAACATGCCTCATTTCTTCAGCTGAAGACAAACCCCAAAGTTTTCAATCCCTATAAGCTGTGTATTATTAATATATATATATTTAGAAATATATATTTATTGACAGTCAGTAGGGTGAAAGCTGTTTTTAGCAGAACTTTTCTCATCATGTAAAGCTTAAAATACTCAGAGTTCACATTTTAAGAGAGGCTGCAGACACTTTTTATGTCAGCAGGTGGCAGTGTTCAGCTACTTAGTGATGATTAAAACTTATAATAGGTTTAATCATGAGACCAAAATGACTTTTAATAATTCAGAATCAGTAAATACAGTTTTATTCCGGGTATAAGGTCTATTAAGGACAGGAAACACATATTTTTTGACATTCAGACATTTTAACAGTTTAAATGTCTGTAGATGTCTACTAATTAAACGTAATGTTTTTGTTTACTTAAGTAATATGAAGAATTAAGTGACTGAGCTGCTACAGGAACCCAGAGATCCAAACAAGACACGAGTCTGTAGAAAAGCATCTTTTCAGGAACATTGATTAATGGAAATGAGCCAAATTGAAAAATCCTGCTGGACTTTGTACAACAGAGCCTGAGAGGATAATAGAAAATAATACTTTTTATGTGTGTCATACGTTGTCATTGTGTTTTGCTTTTGTTCTGCCAACTTTAATTGTGCAAACTTTTAACTGTTGCATGGGGTGGGAGTGTGAATCCTGTGCAATGCACAACAAAATAAGTGCAGGCATCAAGACAGAATGTGACAAAATATTTTATTACTTTTTTAGTGATTTAGTATTTTTGTTTTGAGACTAAACAGAAATTGAAATGCTCACCATACAGTATAAATTGCACCCTAATCACAGTAGTTTTAAACTTCTACTTTTCTAACTTCCTGTGTTGCAATGCCAGCGTTAGACATAAAACAGACACAAAATAAGGTTCAGTTGCTTTTGTATTTGTTTTATTTTTGTCTTCCACTACAACAGTGCTGTAGCTAAAGATGTTTTTGTTCGCACCTCCTCCAATGGAAAAATACAACATTCTTTGCATCTGTTTGTGTAAAGTTACTGTTTTGTTAAGTTGCAGTATCCTTCAGCCACCACAAGGGGGTCTGCCACCCTCGTTTCCCACATTAATGCTTGGTTACGCTGTTGGAAAGAAGGAACCTCCTGCAAAATGAAGGTCATTTTGACAAAAAAAAAAAACAAAACAACAACAATGTATGCATTCATTCATTTTTATATTAATGGTAAAACTTATGATAACTTTGTTTATCTTATAGAAATTATCTGTAGGTTGTTTTTGTGATGTTTTATTGTTTATGCTGAATTGAAAAACATTGAAATATAAAATTGCATATATACTGTAATCATTCTGCTACATAGCGAGATGATGATATTTAACGTAAAACGCTCAGACAATAAACATTGTTTAGTTATTGGCTGCACATAGTGATGAGTTCCAGATTTAAAAATCCTGCAGAGGATTAATTACTTGTGGTTTTATGTTCAACCTGTGACTGTCTGTTGCGTCGGAGTGGTTCATTATCACAGCTAATGTCTTCTGCAGACGATGACAGCCATTATATCTCACAGGCTGTGAAATGCATCCTGCACGAGTCTTGTTCACAGTATATGTCAGACTGAAGGATCAGTTCGGAGGCATTTACACAAAGCAATCAATGCATAGTGAGCTGTAGTGTTTTAGGAGAATAAATAAGGAAAAAGAAACAACCCATTGAGAACAGGAAAGTGCAGATCTTGCAGGGGATTTTTTAAAATGTATTTTTCCATTTGTTTTACCAGAAGCACTATACAACTCCACATTCTATATCAGCAGTTTTATTTACCTAAAGCAGCAGCTAGATTTTTGCAGTCTCCCTCTCCCAGAGACACAACAGACACAGTGAACTCAACGCTGACCCTTTTATTTTACACTCCCAAGGCCGGCAGCTGAAAAGCAACAGAATCTCTGAAAGCGAGCCAGAGATGCGTATGGAGCTGGCGAGCATGGGAAGCTTCACGTGATTGATAGCCATTTGTTTTGCCTGCTTAATACAACATAAACTCTCCAGCAATTCATCACCAGAGTGAGAGATTTTCACGGTGCCTCTGCATAGCTCACTAAAAATAATTCATTTTCTGTGAGCTACGAGCTCGGCGCTAATGTTAAATATTCATGCGGGCCCGGTCTAAATGATGTGGCCATTGGCACACGGTTAGAGCACACTCTGTGGAAGGAAGGAAATGTCAAGCTGTGAATAAATGAAAGCAGTGGAGCCGTATATTACCCTGCCATTGTGAATTTACTATAGTTGCCATTTTGTCCGGCCACTTCAAATAGATCCCTTTTATAATCAATACACTCAGTGAAACATCGAACATATTGCCACGTTGGCAAGAGCAACCTGTGCTCGTCGCGTTAGCTCATCCTTTATTCACGGCTCGTGCTTGTTGCCTAATTTGAGCCTCATGAATGTTAACCGCGGATCCTGGGCCGTTTCTGTTGCGACGGTGTGTTCGGCGCTATCAAAGCGACTTAGTTGACTCTCTTCAAGGATGTCGATGCACTTCAAGCTCCTCTTGTCAAGCCGATCAATACGGCTTGTGCCTGTGCAGCTGTTATGGTTTGATTCGTATTGACGTCCACATCAGCCGGCCACGTTCATTTCTGAGATGTTTTCACTGCTGACACGGAGAAGATGTTGTCATGGTTACGCAGAAATTGTTTCGAGACATCGCGGGTCATCTTCTGCTATGACATCAGTAAGCACAGAGGAGGGAGAGAGAGCGAAAATATAATAGAACTGACGAGGCTGAGTGTCCATTTAGAAGAACTCAAATAGAGAGCGTAATGTCTGCCGTGCATCATTTGGATGGAATAGGAAATGCTAAATGGGCTCATATTGACAGACGCACTCTTCCAGAATTCATTTTTATCACACACATCCACACGCGCGCCTTGCGCTGCTCTCACACACGCATTTCCTCCTGCAGTCGCTGACTAATGAGGCCTGGGGCTGGAGATGGTTCCATCAAGGAACTTCCCCCCTCTCTCAAACATGCACCTGATTGATAGCAGTGATTTGACTGAGAAAAGGGAAATGGGAAATTGAAAAATGGCGGAAGAAGATTGGAAACAACGCGCTGATTATAAACTCTGAGGAAACAAAAGGCCTTCCCTTTCTTAGCTCTGAGGTAGCAGGTGTGTGTCTGACAGGTGCCTGATTGAGGCGCACAAAAGACATTACAACTGCAAACAAATAGATGTGTTTAGCGTCCCAGGATGCAGTTAACGTTTTGGGCTGATAGAAGTGATTATGAGCGTATGAGTGGAGGCAGGCGGAGAATGGGCACAGGTGTTTGGGGGAGTTGGGCTGGAAAAAAGCCACGTTATTGTTGTGAAGATAATAATCCATCCATACAATTAATGGTTTGTCATTACCAAGGTCATCAGCCTTGGGGGATGTACTTAATATGTCTCATATTGTAATAATAGAGCCCCTCTCTGCTGGGGATGAACACACAGGAGGTGTGTGATCACGCAGATTTATCATGGAACAAAAGAAATACAGTCATTGCTTTACAAATCCACCAATTTACCTCAAAAATTAACATTTATTTTGGTCTTTACCTGCAGCCATCTGCTGATGTTCTCATGGTTTAGGACACTTTCATACCAGCGGCATAAATTAGACCCTGCTTCCTCATGGAGAGGCTTTGTGTTTTCCATAAACAAGGGAGTGACTTGGCTGCTGCTGCCGTGGTTTAATATTCTCTGAGAGCTTCCAGACAGCGAGTGGTTGGTGCAGCAGCTGTCTCTTGACCCCGCTGGACCCACACTTACCCCGCTGACCACCTCTTCTCCACCATGCAGGCTGTGGTGATGACAAGCCTGTCAGAAGCTTCTCCTAATGTCCTAATTACCCCACACAAACACACACACACTCACAGAGCGCAGACACATTCCTGTGAGTAAGCAGATATGCTGGCAGACAAGTTAGAAAGCACACATTCGCGCTCTAGCTAGAGACCACACTATATAGGTGAAGCGTTAGAGTTTTACCGGAATAGAAAAGATTCTTCCCCCGAGACGTTTTGGAGGCTTTGATTCGAAACACTGTGCGAGCGTTTTTGATCCCCCGGCTGAATCAGAGCATGGGTTTCTCTCCTGTGGCAACGAAAGCAGCTCCAAAAACTTTCTTCTGAGCAAACTGAGGTCAAAGTTGAAGACAAAATATATATATAACGAGGATTTCTGCTGTGTCTTCCTCTTTCTGAAGAGAGAAACATTTTTAAAAAGTTGCAGCGTCACCTGAAATAGACAATCTGAATGGGATGCGTGGTGTCACTTTGCCAGAGGTTAAGCTTTGCCTCGGCTTTCGGCAGGAATCTCTCTGCTGCTGCTGCACTTTAGTCCGCGCTCCGTCAGCCCGTCTTGTTAACATAACAGAGTGGATTATTGAGCCTGGGTGGAAGAGGGAAATCAGTGTACTTCCCATAAAAAAAAAAAAAAAAAAACAACCAAAAAAACAAGTCGCCTTGTAATTTATGAACCTTTACCGTTACTGCATTTGTCACAATCAGAGCGACTTAATTGCGTGTCACTTTAACGCTCTTCCTACCTCATTTAATGTTGAATTAAGACATCCTGTTTAGCAGCACAGACTTGTTTCATTACATTACCCTGTGATGGATGTGTAACCAAGAATCAAATGCAGCGGTTTTTAAATATCTTTCACTTTTATTTCTGCGGTTTGTTTATAACAGGGAGAGCTTGGCGCCTGTCATGTGTGGAACAGCAGTCGGGCACCCATCGCTGCAAGAAACGTGTTAAAGCTGCCTTTTCACTTGACACAACTGCAAAAGATGAATACCTACCTTAGCTGTGGCAGAGTTGTCATTAAAGTGAATGGTTGTTGTTTTTCCTTTCCTGTTTTTTTTTTTGTTTTTTTGTCGGCTGCAGAGACATTTGTACGCGTGCCGTGAATGACAGGCCCACACCAACTAAACTTGCACACCTTTTGTTATTTTTCAAAACATTTTTGCAAGCTGACCTATCCTAATTTTAGCTTTTAATAAATAACGTTCTCTGGCATTTATTTGTAACTACACATGCCTGTAGCGTTTCACTAAAAGGAAAATTCAATATTTGTTATCTGCCAGCGTGTTTGAAGGATTTTACCTTAATCTCCCATTGTAGAGTCTCTCCTCAGCTACACGTGTCCCCCTCTTGTTTTTGTAGGCTCGTTCAAGCCAGAGATTGGACAAGAACAAAGCATATCACATTAACATGGAGCAATTATCCACCTCTGTGGGGATATTTGTGAAATCTCCTTTTTGTTACAGTTTATCGAGCGGAAACACGCTTTGCATCTCCTGTAAGCTTACCTGATTATTATGTCTCAGTCGACTCTGGGGAGGACTAATCTGAATATTCCCACCTGTGTTCATAGTTTAGTGTTTTCTGATTTGGCTGGTTGGGATGGATGTTTTTGAGTACTGGTAACAACTCTTTACATCCAGGTATGAAGTTGTTCAGTGGTGGATGAACCTAATCTTGAATTTGTTTTTCTCTTATAATATTATGTTAGTGAGGCTTAATTCAGGCATAGATGCTCTTTAATTAATGTGTGATTGTAGAAAAGCTGAATACCAGGTTGTGGACGAGTTGACTTCACCCTTGCAGAGTTTCTTTGGGATGTAGAAATTTGGTTTTCCAGACTTAAAGGAGACTTAAGTGTTTCTTTGGAGGCATTGTGTTTGTTCTGCAGGAGTTTGGGGTCCCGGCGTCACTTTTAAAGGGTTATCCAGTGGTTGTACAATTGCACTCCTGACTCTGAGTTGAGTTTATTTTCTGTGCAGGTTGGAATCCACCTTTGGTTCCTGATCATGTTTGTGAGATTTATGGACAGGATGTCATGGAGAGGAGGTGTCTAGTTTTGTAGCTCAGGGTCCGATCTTTTCTATTTGCAGATAATGTCGTTCTGCTGGGGTCTTCAGGCCTGGGGCGACTTACAGCTAGTATGAAAATCTGGAAAAAGATATTGGTTGGAAGCAAGTGTTTATCTCAAGTGAAAGAGTTTAAGTATCTTGGTGCCTCATGAGTGACTGGATGATGGACCAAGAGATTGGGGCTCCATCTTCAGTATTCAGGGTGTTGTTCTGGTCTGTAGTGGTAAAGAAGGAGCTAATCCAAAAGACAAAGCCTGGTCTGCCGACATTCCAACCTGGTCACATGATTTAGATTCCTAAAGGATCATAATCTTAAATATAAGGAGCTGAAACTAACTTCCTCCATAGGGTGAGGAGCTCTTTCATTTGGAAGAACTCAAAGAGGAGCTGCTGCTTCTCCTCATTGGACAGAGTCTGCTGAGATGGTTTGGGCGTCTGATTAGGATTCCTCCTGGCCTCCTTCCTCTGGAGGACTTCCAGCATGTCCCACTGGGAGGAGACCCCAGGGCAGACCCAGAACTAGCTGGAGGAGATCCCTCAGGAGGAACTGGAGAGTGTTTACGGGAAAACGGACGTCTGGGTTTTACCTCGATTGGATAAGTAGAAGAAAAAAAACTGGATGGATGGATGGATGGATGACAAAGATAGATAATAAATATAAGTATTTTACGTTCATTTTAAACAAGTTTGCTTGGAACTCATACCCGAGCTTTAAAAGAGATTCCTACAGTAAATCTGAAGAAAGATGGTGTAGTCTGAATTTGAATATGATTACCTCTGACAACAAAGTGTGAGAAGCGTGAGATCTTAAGGCACGTTTTCCATTTTTTTTGGGGGGGGAGCTGATGCTCTTTGATCCGCTTCTTTTGTGAATCTGCTCTGACCTCAAAAGTTGCCCGTGTTTATTGGGTCCACGCTGCAGGAGCTCACATCACCATCCGATTGAAGAAAAAAAAGTTTAAAGCCCACCTCTGATCCCTTCTAATTAAATGAAAACACAGTGGGTTGCCCACAGTATGGCTGCATTTCTCCAAACACATACATAAACACAGTTTTGAAGGTAACCAGTGTGGGCGTCTCTATGGGGAACAACACAGAGCTCCAGCATCCAGCTCTGTTGTGTCCTCTTATGCAGTGCAATCACACGCCAGGCTGACATGCAGCACGCTGCAGATCATGAGCATAAATAAGCTGGGGAATGTTTTACCTGAAAGAGGGAGCATTAATTCAAAGACATCACTCTAGTACTAAGAAGAAATGTTGCCTCATTAGTGTTACCCCACTGCTTTTACTCAGCAGTAGCGATGAAGAGAGTGAAGCTATGCCACTCTAACTGCACAGACATCTTGTCTCCTGAGATCTTAGCCTGCTTCAGCAACTAAAAAAAAAGGCACATTGTTATGTACTCATTTGTGTGGCGACGGGTTGAGCAGAGATCCCAGAATGCCAAGAATCCGGCCTTTCGAATGCTCACAACGAGCCAGTTTCCAGCAGGTAATGTGACATAACCGTTGGTGGAGAGCCGCCCCGCTTCCCAACATAAAGCTCCTCATTGTGCAGAGGATGATAAGCAGGAGGCTGATATTTGGGCGAGAAGGAGAAGAGGTGAGGAGACAAGGACAGACATCATTTGGAGGACGGGTTGGCCTGCCTGCTTTCATCCCGCGTGATTGACAGATTGGTGCAATGGGTGCACTCGCTCGAATGCCATCACGCTCGTTTCCCTAGAAATCTGTCTGTCAGTACTGTCTAAGCAGAGCGACAGCCATGACATCTAATCACAGGCGAGCTGGCACCTCATAACTTCTACCTAATGTGCTGCAGGTACAGAAGAAGGAAGGGGGGGGGGGCATGGCCTAACACCGCCACCATCACCACACTATTTATAGCCCCTTCAGAGGCCACCAGCAGGAAGTGGATCACACTGAGGGGTTAGGAAGGTGTCACCGCTCTCTATCTCGAGTCTCCGTGTTTAGCTATAGGTCTCTGTTGACAAGATTAAAACAATGAGGTGTCCTGGTGTCTGGATGATACATTTTTCTGGGTTACACTTCTGACAGAGTAACACAAAAATAGGGCAGATAGACCGCACATACAAGATGATAATGAGCCATTTACATAATGTTGCTACAACATTATAATTACCTGGCAATTAAAGCAGCTCAAAAGCCTCATTATGGGCTGTCCTGAGGGCTGCTGAGACTGGGACACTCGTTCAAGCTTGAGTCGGGACGATCAACTTTTTACTCAAATGCCCCGGAAGCCTTATGGTGTTGGATTATCTCATAATAAATGAAAGTTTTTGACTGACACTTTAGGTTTAAAGGGGAGAGAAAAAACAACTGAGAAACGATTCTGAGGTATTGCAGCAGACTCCCGGACCATGTTCAGAATTTGTTTCCCATTGTGTGAGATTTTTCACTTTCAGTCCAGAGGGAATACGCTGAAAATCCACAAAGGAGCATAACAAGGACATGTGTCATACCTTACACCCTTATTATACCGGCAGTGACAAGTGAGACAAGCAGTCACTTCAACATACTGTGTGTGCATTACACCGAGGTGCTCGTTGCTCACAGTTTAAGTAAGGAAGCCCTAACGTCTGTGTGAAATGTCAATATAATAAAATATGGTGTGTGAAATGTAAAAAATGTAGATGAGCAGCAGAAGGCACGAGGAGCAGGAGGGGGGGGGGTGGAGTGAGTGTGTGTGTGTGTAGATGTGCGCGGGTGGCTCGGAGGAGTGTTCTTTATGAATGGCAGACAATGAATGATGGAGGCTCTCCCGAGGATACAGAGCCCTGAGCAATGCTGCAGGGACTCGGGAACACGCCAGTCTTTCATGCCCTGCGAGATGCCAGTTTGGGTGGGCACCGTTCCGAACGGGTGCTCTCTCCTCTCCAGGATAGACTGCTGGTCCCGGGGGAGAGTCTCCACGCTGTGGCTGCTCCAAAGTGGTGATAGCTGGAATCTCAATCAGGAACATGGGGGGGGCTTTCTGTTTCCTCATATTGAGGGAATGTTCTCAAAAGAAGACTCGTTATGGTAAAAATCACAACGAGTCAGCAGCTTATGACAGATTCTGTGTGTTTAATTGGTGGGAAATCACACAAATTTAATATGGGGCTTGAATTTGATGGTTTTCAATGTGTCTTTTTAGTGAATGTGAAGAAGTGTTTTGTTACCAGTGGAAATGTGGCTCTAAGCTTGTTTCCTGTCTGCTTACAACCTCTCTCTGTTTCTCTCCTCTGCTCTCGTCCTCGCTGCAACAGGAGCTGCTGAATTCGTGACAGGTACTTCTTCTTCTTCTTGCTGCCTGCTGTTCGTTTGGAAGCGCTTGCTTCTTTGCATCTGTGTCTGTTGATTGCCTGTCCATCTCAGTCTGTTCGTCTATTCATATTAACATGGCAAGTCATGTTACGTTTTGTTTTTGGTTCCCTTTAGTTGAAAATCCCACGGGCTCAAAGCACTCGTCGACTATTTTCATTTAGTGTCATAGTCAACATTTCACAACTTGTAAAAGGCAGATCTCTAATCCACTAGGATTCCTTTTAATTGGTCCTAAAGTTATGTTTCTGCTTCAAAAACAGATGGTTTGCTAATCTCACTCAAGTTTGAGTCTTTCTAACCAAACAGTTTAGGAACAAAAGTGTAATTATAGGATTAAACCATGTGTTTGTCTTTATTGTTGGAAATTCCAGCCACTGAACAAAACCAGCATGGTGTCCCATACAAAACACCACAGAGGTATTTTACATGTTGTAATAAAGCAGGACCAGTCGTGACAGGCACATTAGTTTTTCTCCTCTTTATGAAAGCTGACCGGACGCCTCTTTTTCAAAGGGTAAGTAATTCTAATGGCCTCTCTTGTTTTAAATTAGATTTACTTTCCCTAAGCTGCTTAATTCCTTATTCAAAATAAGATGATCATAACTTCTTCTTCTTTCTAAACGTCTTACTTGTTTTTGTTTAAGGGATGTTCTTTACTTTAAAGTGTTTTTGTGTAAAAGTTATAAATGGTTATTTATACACATCCAAAGCACAAAAACAGGCTCAAATCTTGTTGTTTTATTAATCTTTACACCACCATCAATTTTGCATTAAAGTTATTTTGGACGATATCAATTCCTACTAGATTTGACCCCTGGATGCTACAGAAGTGCAACATTTTGGTGACCTTTACTCTACAGTATAACCTTAACATTCTATGTAAATAACCATGAATAGCTCTCTACAATGGGTGAGAATGTAATTATTTATCATTTTTACAAAGAAACACATGGACTTCTTCTCTTAATAGATGTTTCCCCTGTCATCCACAAAGCTTCTTCAGATCTGCTCATAGGTTGGGAGCTCCAGCCTTATGAGTCATTGTAGAACATTAACCACACACATGCTGGCATCGTTAGAAGCTTTCATTCATTTACAGGTTCATTGAAAAAATATGAATTTTGCTAAAAAGATCGATATTTTTTGTCATTCATTTCTTTCAGGTTCATTAAGTGAAAATTGGAATATTACATAAGATCAATTAAAAAATGATATTTTATACAGAAATGCTTAAAAAAATTAAGCTCATTTTATGCACTTAATATTTGGTTGGGCCTTTTTTGCATGTATTACTGCATCAGTGCAGCGTGGCATGGAGGCGGTCAGCCTGTGGAGTTGCTGATGTGTAACGGAGCCCCAGGTTGCTTTGATAGCAGCCTTCAGCTCATCTGCAGTGTTGGGTCTGTGTCTCATCTTCCTCTTGACAATCCCCCATAGATTCCTTATGGGGTTCAGTTTGCTGGCCAATCAGAGCTCAGTATTGGTCATTGAAGCAGCAGCAGTGTGGGCAGGTGCCAAGTCCTGCTGGAGAATGAAATCAGCATCTCCTCCTTGGGTCAGGCCACTCCTGAACCAGGAGGCGTCAGAAGCATTTTACCAGGACTAAGGAGAAAATCAGCTGGACTGTCGCTCAGTGGTCCAAAGTCCTCTTTTCAGATGAAAGCTATGCATGTTCTTTAGGAAATTACGGTCCCAGAGTTTGGAGGAAGAGCAGAGAGACACAGAATCCAAGTTCAATGTGAAGTTTCCACAGTCAGTGATGATTTGGGTCCACGTCATCTGCTGGTGTTGGTCCACTGTGTCTTCTGAAGTCCCCAGTCAACACAGCCTGTAGATGATGAACTTTGTGGAGATGCTGATTTTGTTTTCCAGCAGGACTTAAACTGCCCACACTGTCAAAGATACCAAAAACGATTATTATTGTACTATAAATTAATTTGTCATTTTCTAATTTTCTGAGACACTGGATTTAGGGTTTTCATATCTGTAAGTCATATTCATCAAACTATAAGAAATAAAAGCTTGAAATATTTCAATAACAAATCAATATATGAGAAAAAATAAATCTAATTTGTTTTAGATGCACCTGTAAAACAGAGCAAAGAACTCACATGATGGATGGTTCAGTGACTTTAAAGGCTTTAAGTCTGGAACTCCCAACCCATCAGCAGAACTGAAGAATCCTTCAGGATGAGAGGTGAAAGAAACAAGAGAAGTCCAGTGAATACTGAAGAAGTCCTGGATGAAGGAGTATCTACAACTCAACCTCCTTCTTGCCTGTCAGAGGATGAAAGCACAATGAAATCCTGACTTTTAATGACATCATTTGTATATTAACTTTGTATTTAAGAGACTTGTCTATTTAATCAAGTTTTAATACAAGTTCCATTAAAGACCAGTTAGAAGCAGCACTGGAGTAAACACTTCATTAACGCTGCAGCTGATCAAATCTGTAAATATTCATGTGCAGAACATCGAAGCTTCATGCATTTTTTGCAGGTGTTTTATCCTCCTGCTGGTCAGAAGATGGTCTGCACTTTTCTTCAGTGTTCTGCATAAAAAAAAACCCTCAGAGAAGTGGACTGATGTGGGGAATTTTAATATACTTTCAAACTGTTGTGACTCGAGTCCTTGAAGCAGTCAGACCTTGTGATGACACCCTGGAGATCTCAGAAGTTGTGGACTTTTTTTTTGTTCTAGTTTCTTATTAATTTCATAACATAAACTTACCAATCAAGGCTGAAGTAGATTGGGGACTCTTCTGTACTCTGAGGTCTTTTTTTTAATTGTCAAAAGAGTCTAATAGCCTAAAGGAGGGTTTAGTTGTGCCCTTGCCGTTAGCATTACAGTAAATTACTCCTATCTACTGCGAATGGCCGAAACTTTTGAGAGCGACACAAATAGAAATTGTCACAAAGATTGTCTTTTTTTGCCTCAGCGATCTGATCTGTTTTTATCTCTTTATGATAAATAATGTTAGTCTCCAAACTTCCAGCCACAGAACGACTCCAGCTGAGATTTCCTTTAAGGTAACAGGAGCCACACCATTGGGCAGCCCTAGGTGGGATCAGTCAAACTTAATGTTGTTTACATCATTCATATTTGAACCTCTGAGCCTCGTTTCAGTCGTGATCCGAAAATATTTATCCTTTACTTGTGAGAAAACATTGGTCCGGAGAGCATGCATCGTGGTGGACGCTGAGCTTTAAGTCTGAGCTCTATATTGGGAGTAGGAATTTCCGGACTATTCTGACATACAGCTCAATGGGATCCTTGGACCAAACACAGTACGTTCTTGGGAAATGTCCCGTTTCCCTCTTCCTCTGATTTCGAGCTCCAGAGGGTCACAAACCCTCTCATTTTTTCCTTTCAGCGCGGTCCTTAGCTACTCTGAAACACACTCGTATTATTTTTAAAGATAAACACCAGTTAGAATTATCTGAACCATTTTCTGTGCTTGCACTGCAATTTGAACCCTGATGGGTTTTTGTTGTTGTTTTTCTACTATTTTGAGTGTTTCTGCGCTGCTACACAAAGATTTTCAGATTATTTTCTGTAGATATATCGTTTTTGCCCACAAATTTAAGTACTTTGATGATTTACTACAAAAATGCTGTAGTTAATCCTTGCAATATAATGATGATTTCATTCACATCAGATAAAATGTTCCAGTCAATAAATAATCTGTTTTAGTTGTGTTGCAGCATCATTAAATAAATGGGCGCTGAGCTTCTGAGAAAGTTCATTTTTAGTTAAAGAGGTGTTTTTTTTTTTAAACCTCTCTTTACAAAGGGTCTAGGAGAAATGACACGGTGCTAATTATACCCTTCTTACTTGTGAACATTCTTAAAACAGCATTTCATCATGAGGATCGGGCTTTAATGACTAAGAAGGATAAAGAGAGAAAAGGCAGAATCAGAGAAGAAGAGGAAGAAACTTTTATTGTTAATGACGCTCCGGTTGTTCCTTGAAAGGACACGACTGCTGCAGCAGACAGCCGTGACTCAGGGGAGAGAAACGGGGGGGGGCTGTCGGTCCTGCGTTTTGCTGCCCCTTTCATGTCTTTTGATGTGAAAACAAGAGAGAAAAGTTCAAAGAAAAAGGTACTGGTCTCAGAATTTCTGATGGAGGAGCCGGTCCGCTAATGTTTCCCGATTTCGTCAACTTTTGTTCAAGCCGGTCGGGGGGGCTGGTGCCGTTTTGCATTTGGAGCATGGCTGATGAGCGGAGTCTCCACGCCAGGCGCTGCACGCCAGCTTGTACCCCCCCCCCCCAAGAGGGAGCACAGACTTTTGAAGGTCTGTATTTTCCTCAGACTGTTTCATTCAGTATGTTGTGATGCAGGAACAGGAGGGCAGCCATGTGTAGAGATACAGGCACTTTACTCTCCCAGACAGCTGCTGGAATGACTGTGAATTTATCAGCCAGTCATCTGTGCTATGCTTGTGCCCACTCCCCCCCCCCCCCCCCCCCCCCCCCCCCCCCCCCCCCCC
>SSNR01000003.1:5772247-5851937 GCA_006937965.1 Callopanchax toddi
GGACACGGGGTTAAAAAAAAAAAAAAAAAAAAAATGTCTCCATGTGAGTTGCAGGACTCACTGGAATTTTGAACATGTTCAAATGGTTTCTGCAACAAACTCCCTCTCAAAATAGCTAAACTGTCTCAGTCTAGTTTTCTGTGAGTTACAAGTTGTGAAAAGAGATAACTTTGGGACCTCATTCTAAATGAGACATGGCATGACCGTGAGATGATTGTTGCAATTTACTTCCAGTTATGTATTTTGCCCTATGTGAACCAGTCATATATAAAACTTCTATCAAAACTGAAAATTTGCACATTTTCTCACAATTAATTTTGTCTCTAACAAGTCGCAACTAGTGACATTTAACAATACTGGTTTGCTGCTGTGAATGGTCAAAAGCTTTAGAAAGCATCAACCTTTTAAAAGAGTCTAATAGAACAGGAACTGTTATTCAAAGGATCAATTTACACTAATACCTACAGCCTACTCATGATTAAATTAGTTTTCTGAAGTGCCCCATGTGTTCTTTTTCTTATTACCAACAGCATTAGCAATATTAATAATACTGTCCAATAATCCTTAAGAAATGTCTCCTGTGAAATTCTGTGTTTTATTAGCTAAAGCTTTAGTTTGAAGGTTTTTTCAGTTTTTTCCTGTCTGTCTTTGCTACCGTATAAAAAGACCTGCAGGCTATAAAGTCTGTAAGGTTATCAAAGAAGTAACTTTGCAAACTTTGTTGCCTGTGGCAAAAAAATCAGCTTTTAATTATTTTCACTGATTGCAACATGACATTAACATACTGACATTTATCTTCAAATACAACCCATAGCCAGTGCCTGGTTCTACATGTTCACAAGTTAGAAGTTGGCAGGAAGGGAGCACCTTTCTTTCACAGTTAATGTCAACTGCAAAAGCAGAGCAGCACTAACCAGGATTCAGCTTGTGATTGGAGGTGGAAATCTGTTAACTGATATGTATTTTTTTTTTTTTTTTTGTTGATCAAAATTCTTTTTGATTTGTTACTTTGCCAAGTAAAAAAACACACAGTTGTCTTCATCAACAATTTTTTTAGGCTAAATCTGTTTTAGGGTCAGTTCACAAATGGCAGGATTTTCAAACTGTCAGCCAATTTCAGAACATGAGAGAACTCACACATGGCGATTAAAAAAATCACAGAAATAACAGTTCTGGTCCTATAGTTTGTGGTGTGTGGCCACACACAAAAAACAGCACACCACACATGTCGGTAGCACTGGTGCCTCACAGCATGGTCTCAGGTTCAAATCTCAGCTGCAAACTTTCTTCCTGGAGCTGTGGGTTCTCCCATGCATGTCTGGGTTTCCTCTGAGTACTCTGGTTTCCTCCCACAGACCATAGCATGCCTGATAGGTGTATAACGTGAATGTTGCTTTTGATAACACAACACACAAACTGATGTCACCCACAACATTCCCAGGGCAGGTGTGAAGTCTTGCAGAACTTTTCAGGATCAAACGTGACTTCGGAATAAACTCATGACCGTTTCTTGCCAGGTTTAACAAAGATTCTAAACAGCTGTTTTGGTTTTGATTACCCTCACTCCGTGCTGTGTACCTGTGTCACCTCGCTTTCTGATTGGCTACATGCTGTATATTTCCGGTAGTACATCTTTTAGTCGACCGGCTTTGGCAATATTCAAATTTTATTTTGCTGACACAAAATTAAATTTTGCGATTAGATATATCACAGAATGAGGACGGCTTTGCCATCAAATTTAAAACCCGCCCCTTGAGATTTGGGTCATCATTTTTGAAAACAGGCCATCCAAAAGACGACTGGATGGCTCGCTAGCTAATACTATGGCTACATGTCACATTCTACAGGCTGCATTTGTCCTCGAGGAACACTACACATGGTGTGATATCAGGACAAGACAATCCAACATGTTCCTAGATTTGTGATCAGAGCAGTCTTGATGCAGACCAGATCCCTCTTAACACCTGGTGATGATGAGATTATCTTTAGAGTCATCACAATAATTGGGAGCATAAGATTGATGAAAGGGGAGAATTGTGGCAAAAATCTTCATTTTATTCTGCAGTGTGAACCAAGCTTAAGCTACAGTTATTGCAGACATGTTTAGACTCTATTAAAAACTGAACTGATGGGAATTTTTTCCAATGGAATCAAGACACAAAATGAAATCCTCATTTGTGCTACAGAAGACCTTGCTCCTAAAGTCAGGGATTCTCCTGGACAACTTGCTTCATTTACCAAACCGTCTGTTAGGAATTGGAGTAAACTTTGACCCGGAGTCTGAATGTTCATGTCAGTTCTCTGGTTTGTGCTTGCTTGTATCTCAGGAATATTGCTCAAGTTCCATTGTGTCACATTCTGAATTTAAATTGTTATTTGTGCATTCATTTTTTACGTTTGAGCTACTGAAAATCACTCTCCCACTGGCTTAAATAAAGCTTCATTGAATCAGATAAAAGTGGTGCAGAATGCTTGCTCTAAGACTTCTGACTAAGTACTCAGCATACTTCTGTTCCAGTTTAATTTGCTGCCTATAAATTCCAGAGTTCAGTTCAAGATGCTGGTTCTGATTTTTAGGGTCGTACATTGGACAAGCACCAGCATACAGCAATGAACTGTTTCTATCTTCAGCAGATCCCTGAGGCAAAGCCTACTGGTTGTGTAGCATACCAGTCTGAAGACTAATGACAACATTTGCTGTAGTTTTTGTTCATCCTTGTATTTTTTTTGTAAATTTTTTGAGTATTTCTGTCCAACTATGTGATTGTAAAGCACTTTGTTCTGTATATCTTGAAAGGCACTACATAAATAAACCTTTATAGCTTTTATCCATTTGATAAATTAATTTTCTTTTAACTATATATCAAGTGCTTTGCTTAATGTCACACATAAATAAGCATGTTCAACCTCTAAAAATCCCATTAATATAATATTTTGTTGGCCATTAGCAATTAATTATCAAATTATAAATTAATAATTGAAATCTTGAAAATTTACTTTTTGGGGCAAATTAAAAATCAAAGATAATTAATAGGTTTAGAAGAGGAAAAAACATCCTGTAGGAAATTAGAAGCATTAATGTGTTAAAATATGTACAACCTTTATTGACAACAGCATGGAAAATGTTGCATGCTGCATGTATTTCTCTGTCAGATTAAATTTATTTTTACCATAAAATCGTGCAGGAAGTATTTTTTGTTTTTCCTGTAAAAATGTTGGGGATGCAAGTGTTGTATTTCAATGGCTTAACCAAAGCTGCTTTTTTTTTTAAACTTAATAAAGCACAGCCTGATTAAAAAAAAGTCACAGTATCCTAAAATAAATCAGTAAATGAGCAGGTTGAGCAGCATTTCCTCACAGGAATTAGGTCAGAATCACTTGATTAAACATCTTGCATTTATGCAACACACCAGTCATCCACTCCAAGCACAAAAAGTCAATTATTGTAGATTTTCTTACTCTCAGAAGAATTTTGCAAAAATAAAAAGTGTCCATGATGCCAAAGTAGCTAACGAACTATTCGTTCTTTAATTTTTGGCTTTTTATCTTTGTTTTTCTGAAGCATAATGTCAACACATTATAAACAATTGCAAAGTAATGCAAAAAAAATAAAATTCATGATTTCTATATTTGTGTGACATCATGTAAAATATATATTAAAGGGTTTGATTGGTAATAAATATTTTTTAAACCTGCCACAGTGATATGTGACTAACCTGTTTTATTATGTCCTGCAAATATGAAAAACTGACAGATTTTACTTTATATATATATATATATATATATATATATATATATATATATATATATATATATATATATATATATATATATATATATTTGCCATTATTTAAAATCATAAAACACACACACAAAAACTACTATCTATTCAAAAGGATTTGTTTATTAAAAACTCTTTTTTTGGTGACAAAATTAAAACCTTTTGCACATCCCACGACTATTTTTGAATGTTATTATGCTTATTATTCTACTGCATGTTGACTCAAGCTCCATCCGATGTGTTTGGCTGTTCGTTTGTGTGTATATCTATGAGAAATGTTTGGACAGGTCTAATGATCATTAGCAAAGGAAAGAAAAGAAAAAAGCCTCCATATAGCCCTATTTATAGCAGACCTGGTCCAAAGGCATGAAGCCTCCAGGGAGAAAAAACAAAGTCGTAGATCAGCCTCGGGAGAAGTAATTAGGACAGATATTTAAACTGAATAATGCAGGCTTGCTGAAATATTGAAACTACCTAAAGTTTATTAATTAAGAGCTAATCTGGTGAATATGCTTGTTTCATGTCGTCCTTATTCTGTGCCATCTAAATTATTCAGGAACACGAAGGCATACAGGACAGATAACACTCTGCCGTACATGTCATCAGTACTCTTGTTAAGAGATGATTAAAGACATGCCCCACCTCGGCACTTGTGCGTCAGCAGTCTGCTATTACAGTTGATATGGTTCTGTGAGACCCACCACAGTGAGTCAGTCACACTACAGCAGCCTAACAAGGTCACTTTGAAGCTGCAGCAGTGCAAAGTCACTGAAGATTTGTTAAGAGAATTTTTTTTCTCATTATTTTAAAAACAGGAAGATTCTATTATATATGGCCACTCAGTCACACAGACATACACAGGTATGTGTCAAATGCTGGGTGAAAAAGAATGCTGCACTTTAATAGTGTTTGACAAACAAATACCACGCTTAATTTACTCCGTTTTTTTTTTCCACAAGAAGTCCAAGGTTACATCTGAAACTTGCCCTCTGTCTCTAATCCCTTCTCCATTTTTCTATTTCAGTTTCTTGTCTTTTCTCCTCTTATCTATCGTCTCTCCCTCTTGCATGCTCTCCGTTCGTCTTTCTCATTTCACTTTCTCTTTCTCCCCATCTCCTCTCCACAATCTTTCTTTTCTTCTTTTGTTCATGCTGCTTGAGTTTCACAGATGGAGTGACTTGAGGCGATGGCAGTTATGCAAAACACAGTTCAAATGAATGCAGGGCTCCCACAAGGAAAATGGCATAAAAGGCATGCACACAAACACACATCTAGCTCTTGTATGCCATGAACATTTTGTAGGAATTCATTATTGTAAAAACAGAGTTTTTTCCCTGTTCTTTTGTGTGAGTGTCCTGCTAGATGTTTAGAAGGAGAGTAGAAATGTATACACGAACACAGATGATAGCACCAATCTGTACATGCAATTATTATTTTTGATGTAGGTCATGAGCATAACATTTAAACATGTTGACGATGTATCAAAGCAGAAAGACTATGTAATCATCTGTTTAAGGGTCATATCTGCCTGGACAGTTTTTTAGATGTGTAGGGAAATATGACTGTTAATTATTTAAATACATCTGGGCACCATTTTCAAAAAGAAAAGCAGACCAGTGGATCAATGAATGAGCAAACAATTAAAATAACCAACCTCAAATTTATGACAAAGTTATAACTTATGAACTAAAATTAATGGATTTATAAAAAATAATCAGGGAATTATTTGTCATTTCAGAATGGAATAAATAAATTTGGTCAAACTACCTGATTTAAATGATCTCTGACAAAAGGGGGCAATAAAAAGCACCCAAAATTGAATTAGTACTTGTTTACCAAAAGCCACATCTGAATGAATTGATGAATTGTTATGGCCACACAAAAGGGATTTTTCTTTTCACTGACAATTCTTTGGGGTTTTCCGATGGATGCTAGAGTTATGGACCCAACGGAACCAATTTCTGGGATGAAAGGTGGTGGGTGCCCCGTCTACCTTCAGGATTTGTCAAGGTCACACAGAGAATCCTGGATTCTCTTTCTGTGATGTCTGCAGCTCAGAGACAAACCCATAGTTCTGAATAGGCTGGTTCTAAAGGTTCAGAGAAAGGATGGTTGTTTTTCGAATTGTGGAAAACAACTAAATATTTTATGTTGAATTTAACAAGCAAAAGTTAATGCTGCTAAAGTTATGATAAAACAGGATAACTTGATTGAAGACATCATTAAACACTTTAAAGTTAAAATCACACAAGAAAAAAATGATTAATTTTCCAAATTAGAATGACTAAATGAATTTTACTAACATCATAATCCTGGTTCTGTTTTTAGGGCCTTACACGAACAAGCTCCAGCATTCATCAGTGAACTTTTACATTCTCAAACCCAAAGCAGGCCTTCAGGTCCAATGATCAGAGCCTGCTGGTTGTGCAGCGCACCAGGCTAAAGACCATAGGAGACAAAGCATTTGCTGCTGTGACCCCCAGATTCTGGAACAGTCTCCCTCTAAACCTGATATCAGTGGACTCAGTGATCTTTAAAAAAGCAGCTCAAAACTCATGTCTTTAAACTGGCTTTTAAGTGAAGTGTGTAGTTTCCTTTCTTCCGTGTATTTAAATAATCAATTATTTGTGTATTTCTGTCTATCTTGTTTGTGATTTATATGGCACTAAATAAACCTTATTAACTTACTAAACAGTATATAAGTGCAATAAAAAAGCTCAAAGTAAGTCAAAAGGAATAAAAGTTAAATGTAACACAAAAGTTAAAAAGTAAAGATTTCAAGCCACTACATTTGAATTTTGAGCCAGAGTCTGAGTTGAAACAGAACTCTTCTTAAGATGAATTAAGTTTTTGAATCAAAAATAAAATACTTGAACTTGGATGCTTGGTAACACTAAAACCATTAGCCTGTAACCAAAATGAAGCAGGTTAAATAACATGCATGTATTCATTTATTCACCCTTAAGAAATACTTTGGAGTCTCCATTGACAAACAGAATGAACGTAGTAATAATATATATTTGTTACATCCAACTTCTGATATCTTAGTGTCTGTTTAGAGCATGTGAAACTAAATTTAAATTCATTATTTGTGCACACAATCTGGACCAATAGAGATGATTCTGATCTTCATGGATCCCTAGAAAGAAAGAGAACATTAATTTAGAGCAGACACATGAAATTCTTGTGGCAGACATGAGAAAAAGGCATCTGGGGATGTCAAGACAAGCTCTCCTGTCACTAGAGAGGTCTTTTGATGTACTGTAGGGAGAATTTGGGGGAGGGGGGTTAGATTCATGAAGGGTTAGTGTTATCACTGGGGCTGTAAATTACATTATGAGAGTGGTCTGGTTGTCTTCTGTCCTGATTAATTAGAGTGTGGGTCAACAGTCTTGCTTTGAAAAAGGAATTCCAACACATGTTTATGTGTAAACATAAAAGCTGCCCCAGAGTGGAGGTGTCAGCTGGACACAGATAAAGAGAACAGATGTGATTCCCCCAGACTTTGGGTCTTTGTTGCAATAACCTTTAATTGGGAGTCTTCACAAAGGTGCATGTGTTTGTGTGTGTGTGCCAGCATTTTAACAGCAGATGAAAGAAAAAAGGTTTCTTTTTCATTCAAATCAACTCTTATATAAAGGGGGCGACAGAAACATTTCAGATGTGACACTAAAACCTGATCACCTGAGTGTCTTCAGGAAACAAAAAACTAAATCATTCTAAAACTGTGTTAAGCTTCTAAGGTAACGTTACTGAGTTTGTGATCAAACCATGTTTTAGATATTTGCAAGTTATAATGTAACATTATCATTACTATTTTATTTATTTTAAATACTTTTTTTTATTTTTACCTTAATGCTTTTGGTTCTTTGTTTTTTAATCACATTTTAATTTGATGTTTTTCTGAGGAACTTTGTGATTTATTTCTGTGAAAGGTGCTATTTAAATAAACTTTACTTACTTTACTTACTTACTAGCATCTGTTAGCATTAGACAGCTAATGCTAAGCCTATTTGATGTTGCCTATTGTTACTCTAAATTGCACAGTTAAACCTGCTGTCATCATGAGTAGCGTTGCATTGTTTACACACTTTTTGAAGCTGTGGAAGTAATTAATTCTGAATAATTTGGCTGTTAAGTACTGCTGTTGAATGAATGTTGATAATGCACAATTTAAAGCTAATGTAGGAAGTCAGATTAAAATGCAATCTCTTTATCATACAGCTAAACAGCTTAATTGAAATCAATAAACTTGAGCAAAATAAATGTAGAAAAAAAAAATATATCTTCTGCACAGCTGTCAAAAATCTCATGTTTTGCACCAAAATTAATGATTGTTCTGTCTCCCTCTCAGTCATCATGTACATCATATTTATCTGTGTGCAATTTGAGAATTCCAATTCTTCAATTCAGGCAAAACAACTGTAACAGACATTGTGTTTTAAAGCATCATGGTATAGGTGAAGAGCATTCTCTTCCTCCAGCTGAGAGAGGGAGTACATTCACAGTTCATGGAGGCATGGCTTAGGAAGGAGCTTCAATGTGAATGGGGAGGGGGTGCAAGTTTTGGCCTGTTTGCATTGAAAATATCACTTTCTCTGGCATTTGTGGAAACATTGTGCAGAACAGCTTTAATGTCATACAATTGTTTTCTCAGCCACCTAAACCAGTATTATCTTGTTAGTGTAGGGCTACACTATGCATTGCAGAATGGAACAAATTATTTAAAATCTATTCAAGAATATATTTTGGACTAAATATTTCTGTTATGTTCTTGTTTTATAGTAAAGTTTCAACATAGGAAGAGAGTGTGGCTGCAGTTTTACCAAAGTCATTGATTTTGTGGTGTTTAGTTGCTTATGTTTGGTGTATTTTTAGTTCAATGTTTTTGTGTTGTGCCCACCTGGAACAAAAATATTGTGTATAGATTGACTGTTCATGAAATTTAAAACAAAATAAATAAATGATTTTCCACATTCCACACAGCTTTCTTTTTAGCATCACGTAATTTTGTTGTTTGAACATAAGATATTTTTAGATGGTCACTGCAACGTCTGTAAAAAAATTCAGCTCAAGTTTATCTGTTGACTGAAATAAATTTACTTCCTTAGTTTGTCAAATTTACTCAATTAGATCAGTTTTTATTTATGCAACCACAAAGGCACTTGCACATCACGGTACAAATTTAAACTTAGTTTCATTTAATTCCATCATTGTGATTCTGATATCATTATCAGGAATGTATTCCAGTCAGAAAAATAAAATTTGAGCCTAAATGATATGTTTTCCAACAGTTGAAGAAAATCTGGCATTGGTGCACTTCTGGAATAGATTCAAACTCCTCTTGGGTTCATCTGATTCAAACAGAAGTGAGTTCCGGAGTGGCTTGAATGAACTGCAGAAGCTGCATCAAAACTGCACCCCACCCCCCTGCATCTCAGGTGCTTCAACCTACCATACAGTAGATTCATTGCATTTCCCAAAATGTGTTGTGTTTCCTTATTATGATCAAGCACAATGAAGACACAAAACTACAAACTACTCTAGTATTTCTTCTAAAATCACAGTATGCACAGACACTGATTAAAAATTATTCTGTAATACATAAAAGTCAACTTTGCATAGTGTATTATAAATATGGGTGATCATACCATTTAAAAAAATAGATCTGTCAGCAGTTTCCTGACATCAGAATCATTTTCAGCAGCCGCTTGTGCTAAAGGGGTCTAATTTGAATAATGCTTAGTCAGAAATTGCTGTCTCTTTATTGTCAGGCTTTTATGTTGTGAGATTGGCTTGGTCTTGACGACTGTACATCGCTTAACATTAGCCACGAGCTCTAGGGTCAATCAATACAGTCAGACCTGTCCTTTAGGAAAATGCAGATGTGTTGAGAATCAATATCGTGGTGTCATTACCTCTCATTTCAATCAAGGGATCATGATATGATGCTGCGGGAATGAAAAATTGTTCTATGGAACAAATTTTTGAAGGATAAAAGCAAATTCTTATATTTTCACTTCTGCAAATTATGTAGTATTTTTCAAAAGAAGTGTGTATATTCGAACTGTGTCAAGCTTTTATATATTATCATCCACTGACTGTTAACATCTTGTGCTAATGGCACACATGCTCTCTCTCTCTCACCAGCCTTGCAGTGTATTTTAATAGAATTTTTAAAAGTCACTTGAACCGCCCATTAGTTGCTTGCTGGGAGCGAGCTTGTCCTTCCTCTGGTGATCAGCTGTCAAAGGCAGCTGGCTATCAGCCTATTTCTCTATCTGTCTGACTTTTAAGGCATCAGACGGAACTTGTTTCTCTGTCAGAACTGAACCATCTCTCCTGTCTAAATCTGTCTGAGCGTGAACCCAGTTCTTGATCTCAGCCTTCTTTTGCTGGAGTCTGAGCTGAACCTCAATATTTCCTGAGTTGAGATCCGATCTTTCTTGTCTGTTTTTTGTTTGTTCGTTTTCTTCTCATATGTGTGTCACATAGGTGTTGAAATGCAGATAAATCAAATATTTTTAGACACACACACAAATTATTCTAAAGACTGGGTCCCACACAAGGAGTAAGCGCCGCTCCGTGTAGTGCGCAAGCCTTTAATTTGAAAAGAAACCATTGTAATCAGATAAAGTAGTCCCCCTAGGTCCGCCACATTGCGTCCCAGATCCGCGGGTCTCCGCGGGTCTCCGCTGTGGCGCTAATGATTGGCAACAGTCCTTTTTTTTTAAAGCTGCGGCACTGTGTCACGACCTTTTTGAGTACTGTACGACAGACGTCACGACAGTTGCTGAACTGCACCTACCTAGCACAGGACGAAATTTCAAACATGGACGAGGAGCATTTGATCATGGAGGTGGTAAAACATAAGGTTCTATATGATCCTGCCCATCCGTTTTACAAATCAACACCAGAAAGGAGAGGGCTTGGAAATAAGTTTCTACAGTTTTGGGAACGGAGGGTAAAGATGCACTTCCTGCTTCCTGTTTGAAAATCCCGCATGACGTTGTAATGATCACACAATTTTGCAAGCTGCGTTCAACGTCACTTCACGTTGTGTGAGACCAGTCACCACAGCTCACACGCGGCCAATCCACTGAGCGGCGTTCACGTATTGTGTGGGTCCCAGGCTTAAGATTGACCAAGCACCTGTTTTTGCATATTTGCGCCCACTGTCTACTTTTTCTAAGCAAGTGGTGCTTATCATATGCAGGTCAAAACACCTGCATTGTTAAACATATTTTGCACTTTTTTATGTCAAAAAACATTCTAAAAATATAAAAGTGAACTTGGTTACACAGCACATACAAAAAAGACAGAGGAATAGACTAATGTTTTCTTGCAGTGAGATTCAGGTCTTAAAGGGACGTGAGGGAGCTTTGAAAAACAGACCTCATGAGCGCCGCGCCTGGCGCTGCGAATAACTGCAGCCTTTAGCGGGAGCGCGCACAAACTTCTCACTAGTTCATAAGGGTTCAACCAAAGGCAGCCGGAGGCGATTCCATAAATAAAAATACATTTTATTAATAAAAAAGGAAATATGGTAAAACAATGCTCTGCGACACACGCACACACACACGCACACACACACACACACACACACACACACGATCAGGCTGAGGGAGCCGATCCAACAGAGCTAATCTCGCTAGCCGCTATGTTCCAGCTTCCACTGCTGCCTGTATTGCTAAAAGCTGTAATCAGCCAGTGTTCTCTGACACCCGGAGGAGAATTTGAGAAATCTAGCGTGATAGAATCATGCCCCGCTGCATATATCACGCTAGGTTTCTCAAATTCACATCACGGATTGGAGCTCCGTAGCACCCGGAGGTCCGTGCGCAGCATGATTCACTGTAAGCGGACTGAGGTCCAGGAAACAGTCGGGGATTTGAGGCCTACAGTGCCGAGACCATAAACATGGACAGATTGCTGTGCGGTCGCTTATAACAGCACCTTTAGCTCTGTGAAACCCTTATAATCCATCAGAGGTTTTCAGCTCCATAAACACTGCCAAGATAACACCAGTTTTATGAGAAAAACCACTGGTTTAAACGAAGGAAGTCCGCCATTGACTAGCAACACTGAACAAAGGTGCAATACTGCCACCTACTGGATATACATTTATTATCTTTTTTAGCCCGAGAACGTGTAGAAGCGTCAGTTGACGTCACATCCGTAGGACAGCGCGGGAAATTCATGCCCGAATTGAAATGCACTTTACAGCTCACAGCGTGTTCAAGACAATAATAATAATAACTTTATAATAATAACTTTATTTATATAGCACCTTTCTCAAGTCAATGACCACAAAGTGCTTTACAATACAACAATAAAAAAAACACACACACAAAGGATAAAACTTGATAAGAACATAATAAAACACAAAATAAAAACTTGATAAGAACATGATAAAACACAAAATAAACCTAAAATCAGTTAAAAGCCAGCCTGAATAAATGACCCTGCTGGAAAAACCAGCATAGACCAGCATTGACCAGCATAGACCAGCATATAAATCATGCTGGTCTATGCTGGTTTTTTCAGCAGGGGAGTCTTCAACTGTTCCTTAAAAGTGGAACATTTAAGAAACCCATGTATCATTCTTACAATAGAATGATAAATTGGTGGCCTCATTCTTTTGGTTTAAAATGCTTCATCACTAATTAACCTAAATAAACTGAACATGCAATTATTAGTTTTCTTCAAAAGCTCCCTCAAGTCCCTTTAATGAATAACAGAGACATATTTTTATTACTGTAACATCTCACTGTATCCAAAAGAAGTTTGAAGTGGCATTTCTAAGTGGATAAGTAAAACTGTGTGCTCTCTAGGCAATAATGAATTTTTATTTTTACCTATAATAAATTAAAAATGTCTCCCTGGTTTCCAGTTGTGCTGGGGGCAAGGCAGACTCGCAAGAATTATCCTGGAAGTTAATTACTTTAGCATCTGTTTGTTAACCTCTGGATGTGAAACTATCTGCTGTTATATATATCAGTATATCAGTAACTTTTTTTTTCTTGCTACAGATAAGTTACAGATTTTGGTCAAATTAATTGTAGGTGCAAGAATGTCTGATTCTCATCAATGTGAAGGGACATGAAATATACGTTACATGACATGCCTGTCCTCTTTTTGTTAAGGAACTGCATCGTCCCTCAGTTAATTTTTTTCTGAGATGCAAAAGCCTGCAGTTTTCAGAAAACAGTCAACATTTCATGCTAAATGTATGTTGAAAATAGCATTGATCTTTGAGAATAAGGCATGTTTAGCCATAGCGTTGCAGGAGTAGGTTTTCTTTGAAAAGCATGCATAATATCTAATTCAAATCTTTGCAAACTGCACCAGTACAAAGATATTCATTTTTAGTAGAGAATGAAGCAAAACTCGTATTTGCCAGGAGGTGCAAAACCCTTATTTGCACACACAACCCTTTGGTAAATTTGGACCTAAATTAGTTATTTATATCCATAAGTAGGAAAAAAACAACTCAGGATTGTGTCTAGTATTCCTCCATTTAGATTTCTTTAGGTCCCACAGTCCCTGAAACAAAATGAGTGGCCTTCATTACAGAAGTAAGACCATGACCCATAGATGGATCCTAATTTAAAATATAGTCCACTCTCTATGCACTAAGTCTCTAAAGCCTTGACATGAAAAAGACATGTGGTGAGATTGTAATTCCTCACCAACCTGCCACACACCTCTAGGTTTTTTTCCTCCACTGTAATTTCAGATCACTCAGGTTGGAGAGCATTTGGCAGGAAAAGGCCAACACCCCAGACATGTCTCTGCTGAGCAGAAACAGAATAATCCTTACTGCTGAACTGTGCCAGCTCCCGGCTTTCTCTTTCAGGGTCAATCAGCGTTTATACATGTTTTGCTTTGAGTGGACCATCCATTGTCAAGGGTCAATACATTTTTCAGTGTCCGTCATAGTTTCCAGCTGAACTCATATTATGCTTCAGTGGACACATCTGCCAACAACAGCAGTGCAAGGCTTGACATGAGCATCTGATATGTGTGTTTGTCATTGTCTGTAAAATTTAGTTCAGAAGAAGAACAGAAGTCAATTGTCTGTATCTCTCCTCACATCTGAGGTCAGTAAACAGATAAAAATGTAGCGTAAGCTGTGCCATGCATACATAAAGATGCATGAATGGCAATGCTTTCTCTTCCTTTACTTCTACCACGACTGGTATGAACTGCAAACAAAATCTGCAATAATTGAATTGACACTGAATTGAGGCAAATGCAAATAAAAGACTAAAGTTCTTCTTAAAATAAGCCAGAGGGAATTTGTAGTGATAGTTGATTTTTTAAATGCTTCTGCAAACATGGACCTTAATTAGCTTGATTGCATTTGTTGTTGATAAGATTATAATGAGCTTGTAACCTGCTGCTGTTTCACTCAGATGCACATCACAGTGTATCTTCCCCCCACCACTAAACTCTTTGCATACATTTATTCATTACTGTCTTGGCTGTATTCTCCATATGACAGGATGCCAAATGTTTGCAATGAAGCTGTTGGCAATAATATAAGCATACCTGTCTGAAATTCCTGTACGAATAAAATCCCATTGCTAAAAAGATTTTCAGTGTAGTCAGGATTGTAGCTTATTGGACTACTTTAAAAAATGTGAAATAATGATGCAATGGAGGAATCTACAGGATTTTCATTGTTAATGCAGTTACAGCAGTGTTTAAGACACTTGACTGATGGCTAAATGCCAGCTGCCCAACTGCTGTTTCATCATGTCCCCTGCAGAGTGGATATTGACATCCTTAACAGACGGCTGCTCAAGATAAAAATACAGACATCTACTTTGAATCAAACCAAATGATTGGCAGAAAAAGTTGTAAAACGGGTGCTTCATGACTTCTGATTGAATCAAACTTCGAAACCAAATGCATCTCAAAAGAGAGAATAGGTCACGTGATTTTACTTATTCTAGTATTGAACTGCAAAAACCATTAGTTCTGCAAATTGGCTAAAAAACAAGCAGACAGCAGCCATAACCTCCAGCCTGTAATATGTAATATGTTGTTTCTGCTCAAATATGCTATGCCAAGCCTCCGGGAGGCTTGTAAAGGTGATTGCTATTTGGTATTTCACATACACGACAGTGGCCCCTCCTGAGGTCAGAGTATTGATTTCCTTTTTTTTTCAGCTCTGACATCAGGTGCCAGTGTTTGTGAAATTTCTTTCTTCTCTCAGCTTTGTTGACACTTCCTCTCAATTTTGGAGATCCTGAGGCTTCAGTGATATTTTCAAAATCGATCTGTTTGATCAGAGGCAGTCTGATGGAGGCGAACAATTTGTCATCCATTTCTCAGACTGGGCAGCACATGCCATCAGTCAGATAAAGCAAGTCACTTAGAGGCATTACCAAAATTACCAAGGCTAATTTCCACTGTTAAAGACGAGCTTGATTTTAGCATTTGGCATAATTTATTCCACTTTAAATAGAATTATTTAACCTTTATGTAACTTAATATAATTGTGCAGTTCCTCATAATTTATATTTGTGTTCTCAGTATTTGACTGTGCAAAAGTCATTTATTCCTTGGCCACTTTGTATTCTGTTAAGTGGGGAAATCATTCACCCTGGTGGGGCTATATTTCAACTGGGTTCATTATTTCATTTAACTGGAGAAGCAAATGAACAAATATTTGACAAAAGAGTCAGCAGATGACATTTTCGAGGAAACATTTTCTGCTGAATAATGGATCATCTGCTGAATAATGACAGGAAAGACAATAAAAACTGAAATCTTCCTACTAATTGCAAGCCTATCAGTTCGAGCACTTCAAGCTACAAAAACGCTATTTTAATAATTCACAGGTAAAAAGCAAAAGCAATTTTTCTTCCAAATGATGACACTTTGCTTATTTAATCTTTCATATGCAAAATTCCCAAAACAAACAAAATTATTATTATTATTATTGAGTGAAAAAGCTGTGGCAGACTGACAGGGTTTCACTGACGTCTTCAGCCTTATTGTCTTTAGGCACATTGAAAACAAACATGATCTGACATAATAGGATGGAGGCTGATGATGACTCCTTTACTGCCACCTCAGCTGTGTTTCACAAACACTAAAAATGTGGAGACCAAAACAGAGATAAAGCCAAGGAAAAGATGAACATACTAAATTAGGATGAAGAATAAACAGAGTAAGAAAGATTCCTGACCTAATGCGAATGTGATGGTGAACTATTTGGTGCTTTGCCTCTTTAAAATGTGCTTTTCCTCGTGGCACTCCCTATCAACATCCTGTCGCCCATGCAAATGTGCATAAATGGCCCCAGCATAATGAAATTTATGGTTGAGACAACCCAACCCACGATTTAGGTTCAAAATTTCACTCCAAGCATTGATTAACACATTAGTCCAATTTCCAGGCATTAAACCGTAGATATTTATGCCTTTATACCCAGCTGATATAAAAATAATTAGAGCATGCAAATTTGCAAAGCTTCATTCCTCAAATGAAGGTGCGTGGAGAATAGTGATGCATTATGTTTAGAATTGATCACTGAAGTTCAGATGGCGTGTCGTTTGTGGGCATTTTAATTTAAACTTGTGGCGACTAAAACATGGTGGCTCTTTTCTTGATAACTGAAATATAATCAATGCATTTAGAAAATCTGGGGACAATGAAATTACATCAAACAGCACTGCACAAATAAAACTGTTCTTTGAAAAACATACCGTAAAAATAATGAATACTCTGGGGCCTATTTTGAGTATCAGTGTGTGTGTGTGTTCCTTAATATTTGTTCGGATTTACTCCAAAATCATCCATTGCAACTAATAACATGTTCATCTTAAGATTTAAACAGCAACAGAGAGCAGTCAGTTGAGACAAAGAGCTCCCCTCTACTCCCATGTCAGGTAAAACTTCTTTTTTCCTGGCAGACTTTAAAGACATTTGTTTTGTGAAAAAGGATTATGACTGTGTCCCCCGAGGCATTCTGTGGGGGGTGCTGGGGCCACAAAGCAAGAGTTGTGTTTGCATTCTTAGCACAGAGTTGAGCTAGTGTCAAGTGTGGGCTGGACTCTGTCAGGGCTGCTCCTTGGCTCTGATCCTGACCCTGGTGTTCATGAACAGGATCTCAAGGTGTAGCTGTGGAGAGGAAGGTGTCTAATTTGGAACTGTCAGGGTTTCATCTTTCCTTTTTGCAGATGATGTGCATCATTTGATGTATTTGATGACATTTAGAGAGCACTAAGGGTAGGTGAGAGTCAGCCATTCCAAACCTACAGCTGTTTTAAATTGAATAATTGTGCTCCATGTTGGGAGTGAGTCTCTGCCTTACGTGGAGATAACCAGCTTATAGATCATGAGTTACAGCAGAATAGAGCAAGAGATAGATAGATTGATTGATTGATTGATTGATTGATTGATTGATTGGAACTTCATCTACTTTAGTGAAAGTATTGATCTGGTTTGTCATGGTGGAGAAGAAGCTAATCTGAGAGGCAAAGTTCTCAATTTACTGGTCATCTATTCCAAGCCTCAGCTTTGGCCATGAGATTTGGATCATGATGAAATGAACAGGGGCCAATCAAATGATTGGCTTCCTCTGCAGGGTGGCTTATCTTAAAGGTATACTCCACCCAAAAAAAATTTTTTTTTTGTCTGTTGCCATATTTTCCATAGTTAGATAAGTGGGCAAAAAATGTTGTAACCAGCCCAGCTGTCCTGCCAGATCAGGATAACGACTGGGCTGGTTACAAATAATTTTTGCCCATTTATCTAACTATGGGGAATATGACAATAGACAAAAAAAATCCCTTTAGGGTGGAGTAACTTCTTGGTTACAATATCATTTGTAAGTCGCTTTGGATAAAAGCATCTGCTAAATACATAAACATAAATAACATAAACAGAACACCATGCTAGAAACCCAGCCCAGTGTCAAAAGAACACAAAGCTCATAGCCAGACTCAGACAACGGAGGACAACGGCACAGACTCACGCCTCCTGAAGCATTAGAAAGCTGCGCCGGAGATGAGACGATGAGGAGCAGCTCTTGGCGTGCCTCTGTCCATGGTCCTGAATAAAGCAGGCAGTAAAACAAATGGAGGCAGGTGAACAGCCATTAGTACAGGAGCTGTCTGAGATACTGAACTTCAGGAAAATTACAGAGACTGTAACAGTAGGTTTTAGCAGCTTGGACAGTGAGCTCCAAGAATGCTGTGTATTATATTTATTTTGGGTAAAGCAACCCGAAAAGACCTCCTCTTTTATTAGATGTCTTGGCTTCTATCTTCTTGGGTTTTCTCCTAACGTTTAAACTCTGAGATCCGAATTCATAACAGTGGGAAAAAATGAATGGATGGATGGCACCTCCTATCATGGTCCAATGGCATTCAAATCAAAATTGTATCAGAAACAGTGCCTAACTTAACTTTTAATTGGTTTACCATTGGGATTGACATCAAAGAAACTGTCAGCAAATCCAGCAATAAAGTGTTATAGATTAGTATGAATGGAAGAAAACAGCCAACTGCTGCCTTTAATGACTTCACAGCTCCTAGCAAATCTTTAAACTTTTGATCAGTTGCTGTTCTCAATCATGGTGGTAAACAGCTGTGACTAAGTAAATATTTTTTTTGTCAGCAAAACATGATGTTGCATCAGTTTTTTCTTTTTTATGTTTGTTTGCTTGAAACTTCTGACAGACCTTAATGGCAGATATCCAGGTTTTTTTTTTTTTTGTTTACTGATGGCATTTAAAGTAAGCCTATTTTTCAATCCTAATGCCAGCTTAGCAATTTATTGGCTGCCCTTTGATGGTTCCAGCACATTCACTCATTTGTTGACACTCTGGTCTTGCACTCTTATGACATTAAGTTGAACAATCTGATTAAACAATTCACATGAGATTTTATTTAGTAAAGAAAGGTGAAAACGATCTATAAACCAAATCTGAAGTGTGAATCATTAATAGTTGTTATGAATCAATTGGAATAATTGTTTTTATTCAATAATGAAAAGACTGTGAACTTGCAAAAGTCAACAAACAAAACAGATCTAAAATTCTTTTAGTTGTACTTTGTGTTTGTTGAGTTTCTCCTCAGCTTAGCAGGCAGATATTTTGAGACCTAAAATATATACTTTGTAATAACAGAACAGTTATCAAGACATGGCATGAACAGGTTTCTTTACATATTAATTACATCTTCCAGCTGGTGCGAGAAAGTATGGCTCTTGAAATGTAGCCCACACGGACTCATTAGATTTAACCCACACATCTTGCTGTTGCACAAACTCACATATTCAATAAAATATCATATATTTGAGTAAAGTGCTGCTTTCTTTGTTGTATTTCTATAAGTGCTATTACTCATCTTCACAAGTTTAATGCTACACTTGCCTTTTATAAACCATCATTTTTATGTAAATTTTATAAAGTTCAATTTTGTTCAACTGAAACTGAGTAAATTAAAATTTCTACCTCCAGTGTCAACAAGGCAGATGAGACAAATAGACTTAAAAGTTAAAAAAAATAAATAAATCAAGTCATGGGTCCTGATGCAGTGTGCAAAGAAAAAGAAAACACTGAAGGTTATGGGGATTAGTCAACAGAAGCCAACACCAGTAGCAAACAGATGGTATGGGATTTGTAAACACAATATACTAGAATTTCATTTAGATTAAAATGTACAGCTTACTTTTTATTTAATTTCTTTGTAGTTGAACAAAGTATAATAAACGTGATACAAAAAAATCACTTTTGGGTGGAATATACTATATATAGAGAGCAATGCACTTTTGATTTTATTTAAGTCATTGTTTAGAGGTTTGGGGCAACACTTACAGCAGTTCAATGCAGCCACTATACGTACAGTTCAAAAACAAGCAATAAAAAAATAATGTTATGTTTCTAGAAAACACAAATGCTCTTTTTGAGCTCACATCTATTATAGTCAGTTTTTTTAGTTCAGGGATTGGGCAAAACCCTGATCTATTGGTATTGTATAAGGTATGTAATGGCTCGGGGAGGGCTGGACCTGATAACTGCACCAGACACAAAAATGTATTCAAACGATTTTTTTCAAGGTTAGTAAAAGTGCGAGCAGGTTGCTGGCTTTGTCTCTCTGCTCCATGACAGAACTCTGAAAGAGAAATCTGACGATTAAATGTCCTTGTTGATGGTTTGAATTTGAAACAAAAATGTATTATAAATATGATTTAAGGTTTCTGAGGCAGACTTGAGGTGAAAAGTTTCTTATTTCTGTTCTTAGTCTGGTCCAATAAAGATGTTGCAGGGCAGAGATTCAAATCCAAAATCCAACAGTCTCTGCAGTTATTCAGGCTTGATTCAGGTACATGTGAATGCATTAAAGTCAACACTTACAGGTCAATGAGGGTCAAGGAAAGAGGCTAAGTTGAGATAGACAGGCCATGGGTCTATACAGAAGGCAAGAGCAGAAAAAATTGGTCCACCAAGGGCAGAATTGAGAAGACCAAAAATGGGGTCAAACAGATTTGGACTGATCATGAGCTTAAACAAAAGGATGCTGGAATGCTGAGGAAAGGCTGCAGCCAATCTGGCACAGAGGGAGGACTGGGAGGAGAACTGAAGCTGATGATCAGAGGTGACCATGAAAAACGGGGCGGTCTGCTTATCTCCACCCCGGTATAAAGGGGACCATCTCCTGGGTCTGGGAGCTGGTTGTGCCCCTAATGCGCTGGTCCCCGGACCTGGGAGTATAGAGTGTGTATGAGGAGTGTGAGTGGGTGTACTGCATCCATTGTGTGTCTTGGTATGTTCGCGTAGGGTTGTGTGTGTGCATGAGGGTGGAAATGTGTGATTGTGTCTGTGTGTGACTGTTTATCTGTCAGGTCAGGTCTTGCCCCCTCTCTCCTGTGACAACCTAGGCTTCCCTCTGATGTGAGACCTATCCTCCCCACCACACCTCCTGCTGGCGGGTGGTGCCTCTGTCTGCCGGTGTTTTGGTGGGTCTCGGTGGGTGCTGGGGCATCTCCCGGCTCGCCCCAAGTGGCTGTTTGGTGGGATCTGGGCCCTCTAGTCTCTGCCAGGGCCACGTTGCCCAAGGGTGTTAGGTCTCTGGGTCTGGAAAGGATCTGCCCTGGTGTGGCCGGCTGCTGGCGGGGCCTGTATAATCATAATAATTTTATTATTGAACCCGGAAGCAGAGAAAGAAGGGCAAACATTTATACATAACTTGTTTATATTTTTAGATGCTGGAAAACTGTTGTTTTGAAATATTTGGGTTTTTTTCAGTTTATAATCATCATTTTGCCTTGTTTTATGCTGTATTACTTATTTCTTTCTTTCACTTTCACCACATTCTCGTGGTAGCCCCGCCCTAGAGATCATACTATCAGAAATATACAAATAAATGAAATAGATATACCATCATATCAACCTATATTGTGGATTTGAAAATGTTCACTCTTGCAACAAAAGAATTTCATTAGAAAGTGTCATTGTGCGAGTGCATGTTGCGCCCAATGAATGTAGCATATGTTGTATACAGCTGGTGGTACTCAGGGGGATTTGTCTCTGCCTTATGCACAACATGTTGTCTGCCCAATACAAATGATGCAGCTGCAAAGAGCAGGAAATTTGCCACAATGCAAAAGATCGTAGTAAGTTACCTTTTCACAGACACGACTCTCTCATACTCATTTTATTCTAATCAGAATCTGCAGGTTTACATTTATTTTAAGGACTCTGGAGAGGTGTGAGTGATAGATGGAGGAGGAGCATTTATGAATATGTATTGAACAAGCATTGTCACAATTAGAAAGGCTCATTAATCAGGTCCTATTCTTAAGCCGAGCATGCCAGAGGGGATCTAAAGATTAGTAAATCTTTCATCTGTCATTCTGGATATTTGCTAGAAAAACAAATCATTTGACTGATTTCTTTATGTTTGATGAGCTTCACACGTCTTTTGAACACCCACCACATCATTCATGCACGTGACAATTTCCCCAGGGTTATACATATCATAATGTCTGGGCAGATTTCCAAATATAAACCAAGATAAACATTTTTTTGACAGCATTTGTCTTCCACTGAATGCCTTTTAAAACTCTGCCTGAGTGTGCTGAATCAGATGGGTGGGACTTGGCAATCTCAGTAAAGAAATTTCATTTGAGGATGTTTCATTTCTAGCTGCTTAGCATGGCACACACACACAAACGCACAGATGCACATTAACAAACGCACAAGCACTAGCACAAAAGCTTGTTTATTCTGACCAAAAACAATAAGATCTTACTGTCAGTTAAACTGGTCTGGCTCATCATATATGACACAATGGTGCATCGTAATATTTATGATTTATTCTTGTTGGGACTAAACAAAAAATATTCTTAGTTGACTTGTGTTTTATTTTCTTTTACAGAACATTTCTTGACAGCCTCTGACCCATTTGACTGTTCACAGGATGAATAAATGCAAAAAAACAAAAACACTTCACAGGAAAAATGTGCAAAAGAAGACATTAAATCAACACTGTGGATATCTGTGTTGAAGGTTTAGATGTTAATCAAAGCCACCTGTTAGGTTTCATGTCTTTTAAAAGTGTACACACATAATATCACACACTCTTCTAATGTTAGGACATGGATTTGTGGAATGTGATTGAAAACTAATTAGCACATTTCACTTATTTTCTATGTTGCACCTTCTTATCTTCTGCAAAGCTGCTTTAAATCTGACATGTTTCGGTTGATCTTGTGCTGCCGTTGTTTGTTCAGACGCAGGAACCAGAATGGCTTTGCAGCTTTATTTAAGCCATATACACATTATTATATCATTGTGATTTCCTTACTGACAGCAGCATTGAAGTAGTGTTAGTATTGGTAAACAGCTCATCTATAAACATGGGACTGAGAAAATATGATTCCATAAGAGATGGGAATGTTTCACCGGAGAAACAAGAACATTCCTCTGCAAAATGTTGCTCCTGTTGCTCAATTGTTAGTGAAAACATTTTAAATCAAATCTACAGGTGCTTCCGTATTGATCAGCATGAATGCATGGTCCCTTTGGTAGATCTTTTTAAATTTTGGGCAAAAGAGGAAGTGTGGATTAAAGCAATCTGTTCTGTAATGCTGGCCCTGGTCCAGATCAGACCAAAGTTACCATCACTGGGAAAATGCCAGATGGCCAGTCCAGCCCGGTCCTCATTCAGACCCAGAGCAGATGCCAACAGTGTAGCGGCTCGGCGCAGACCACGAGGGGTTTGCACCGGTCAATCCAAACATGTACACCTCCTTACCCTGGATACAGGACCGTCCGCACACAGCACCTGATCCACTGGGCTGCATGTCTTATTGGTGGGGATGCAGCACTTTTTCTGCATCTTTGGATTGAATTATTGGTGGGGAAAATTCAGTGATTGCTGGGTGTTGATGGGGACACGCCCCCTCCGTCCATGTCAAATCTACGCGGATCACGGTGATATCTTATCTACACATGCCTCATCTGAGCTCATATGCTCTGGACACTGTTGATCATGAAGCTTTAGGATTTCTAGTCACTAAATCTCACACATCACTGTGTGCTCTACTAGTGTGCTGGCTGGTCTTTTGTTGGAGTTAAACATTTGCACATATTACAACAAGGCCATTATAAGACATACATCAAAAGGTTATTGTAGATTATTGACTCAGATCATGTGATCTTTACTTGCTTTCCCAAAAGTAATAACTGACATGGGAAAAATTGCATTGAAGTGTATAGCTCCCCATACATGGAATATTCTTCAAACTCATCAAATTTTCAGTGGGCTGTTCTCACTGAATATTTATAATAGAAAGCTGGAAGAGTTGGATGGAGAGTCAATGTTTTCTTTGATTGGTTAGTCGAGGGATTTAAACTTTAATCTAACATTGTTGATATTTCATGTTTTAATGTGTCCTTCTTTGAATCTGCCTGCCTTGCCCAGGACACTTTTGGAAAAAAAAGGATTATGTTGGGTAAATAAAGGTTTTTATTGACTGATACTGCAGCACAAATTTAGCCTTAATATATCTTTAGTTTTCTGTTCAGCCACATTAGTTGGTGAGTATAAAAGTGATACATTTTATAGGCACCTAAAAGAAATCTGCACATCACAAGTGTAAATCTGACAATGTGTTAAGAGTTGGACGTTATCATATTCCAAAGATTTTTTTCCAATCAATATTCTGCAATTATTCAGCCTGAACTGAAGAATGACTTTGCAAACTAATGACAGCTAAATACAAGGTTGCATTCCAGTGGCCCTAAAACCATATGAAACAAAAATTGAACACAATCTTGTGCAAAACTAATCCAAGTCTTTGTATGCGTGGAGGGGCTTTATGATGATTATGCAGCGAGAGAAACGGAAGAAATCAAATCACCTCCTAATGAGCAGAGTTCAGAGCATGGCTGAAATATTTTTTGTATCTTCACTTACACTAGAAAGGTTTTTATTAGAAGCTCTTGGTGGAATTAGATAATGATTCAAAAGTAACCTCGTATCTTATGGCTATTGCAAATTTGGAAAACAAATTAGCTTAAAACATTTCTTTTCCTGTCTCTTAACAACTAACATAGTATAGCTAAAAATATACTGTTGTGGTTAAAAAAAATGAAACAAATTAATAAAGTGTTTTTTTCGCATTTCTTAAACATCAGCCAATCATACAATTTGAACTGAACACAACTATTGGACAATCCAGTTGTCTGTCTTGACAAACAGCTGCACGCCCTTGGGTCCTCCATTCATGCACTCTTGTGCATTTTGCAGCAGAGCATGCCGGAAGCGAGAGGTTTGCTGCTTGACTAATGGTAGAAAAGGAGATGGTGTTTTGCACTCTCTTGTTTACTGTGGCAATACGTGTTCCCATATCCGGGAGGGGTGAGAGTTCTGGAACCGCGTCTGTGTAAGTTATCTAGCTATACCTAGCTTGTTTGCAGATTAGCTAGAACAGTTTTAAGTTTCTTTAATTTGTTTATTACAAAATGCCAATGAATGACAAATACTTATGAGTACTTCCTCATTTGATTTTTTTAATTAGACATTCTGTAAAGGAACGTAAAATCTAATAAATCTTGGTTGAATTGCAACTTTCTTCAGGTAAATGAGGATAAAAGTTCTCATTTGTCTCCAGCATGACTTTTGATGTTGATCTGTCATTTGACTCACATGTTAGTTGTGTGTTTTACTCTTGCTTTCTCCAGTTGAAGAACTTTGGTGAGCTGAGCTCTTTAATTTCTAATTTTGCACTGGATATGGTTATTCGTGCATTTATTTCATCCCATGTTGATTATTGTAACTCACTGTTTTCCTGCCCCAGTAAAAATGTATTGGATAATATGCTGCTTGTCTAAAATGCAGCTGCTAAAGAGCTCTCCAATGTCACAGTTTGACTGATCTCTCTGCATTGCCTTCCTGTTCTCTGCAGAGCAGTCAAATGTTAAGGTTTGGACTTTCAAGACTCCTCATGGAAACCTTCATCTCTGAGCTTTTACATCCATACGTCACCACCAGGACTCTGAGGTCAACTGATCAGGGACTGCTGTCTGTCCCTAAATCAAGACTGAAAACTAAAGGGAACAGAGCGTTTGCAGTTGTAGCCCCCACACTTCTGTTGACTCACACATCAGAATCCTAGAGTTATGATGATTTCACTGCAAATAATCAGAATGCAACATGAAATTATAAAAATCTCTGTTTAAAATTAACATATTTAACATTGTAACTAATCACTTCTGTAAAATATAATTAAAAGTATGAACATTGTGGTAATTGTTTTAAGCCATCATTTATATGTTTTCTGCATTCATAACTTGTGTTGTATTTGTTTTACAATAGAAACATTCTAACATGATGTTATTGGTATTAAATAATTGGCAAAAATGTAATTTTACATCATTTTATCTTGTCACAAGGGACATTTAGATGTAAAAAAATTATCACTTTCTCATCCTGGTAGATGTTTGTGTGAGTGTGTGAGTTCTTGGGGAAACAGCCAAAAGCCTAGAATATTACTTTTACAACAATAGAATGAATTTCAGGACAACATGAAAGCAAAATGTTCTCAGCCTTCATTTATGCAGACATACAAAATTCTCTTTCTTTGTCACTTCAAGGTAAGACCCATTCACTCTTCACGTTGCCGGCATTCATGGTACACCTCTTGGCTTCGACTGTGCATGAACAGGTGCTGAACAGGTGCAGCAAAATTCTCAAACTGAGATAAGACATGCATAAAACAGCATTCCAAAATAACCGCCACCATATTTTCCTCTCTCAAGACAGAGATAAGAGCTTTCTCAATGTTACTAAAATCAGCAGGCAATAAATAAGTAAAGAAAAGAGATATAGGGCTTTTTGACTTTCAGAATAATCTCTATATAGGATCTTTTGTGAAATGAAAGAAAAAGAAAGGGATAGATCAAACACAAGGTTAGTATATCTTGCGGCGATGAATGTATGGAGTAAAATGACGAAAAGAAAACAAAATAAAGTGGATAGTGAAGAATGTTGTAACAAGTCTTTTAAAAAAGTTACAGAGAAACATTGTTAGCCTTGGGGCTACTTTCAGCTCTGAGCTAGTCAGTGCTTTACACTGAAGCCTGTCATGAGCTCTCCATGCCGGCCTGTGTGTTTTACTGAGGGACCTTTGTTGCATGGTAGCCTCAGTGCATCAGTCTTGAAGAAAACTCCGAGCTCCTTCCCCTGCCTTTTCTGAAGCCCTGACAGTCCTAATACAATTGAATGAGGAGGAATTTTGCCTTAACTTGGCAAAAGATCTCTCACAGTCCCTGACAGCTATGGCAGACTGTCATGGCAGCTAGATGATGAGAGCTCTGTAACCCCCTCTTTACACCAACCACCACCAGCCATCCACCTCCTCCTCAGCCAGTCCTTTATTTAGAAATGCACACTTTATTATATGACTCATTTTAAACCGTAAATTCGACAAAATAAAAATAATCATTTCATTTCCAATTGAGAGAATGCACTACTGACTGACAGAAAAAAAATCTTCCCATTTGTGGAAAACCTAAACTACGCCCCCTGCCATCTCCATTTTTTTTCTGACTGACACACCATGTAAAATTGATCAATACAAACTTGTCACCTCCTGCCGACAGGAGAGGAATGGTGGAACTGCAGGTGAGTTTATAAACAACAATAAATGAACCCAGCAAAGACAGTTAATGTTTACTAGCTTCACACTCTTTGGTTTCACCTCATTTAAAGGCTTTAGAAACTGTTTTTGTACTTGTATGGTGGAAAATAGCTCTAACCTCCTAGGAGGAGTGGAAAGGGATAAAAGACTAATTTTACACCTCCTATTATTGAAAAGTGGTCAATTTGATAGTGACGACCTGTCAAATCTGAACAGCAACTTTATTATATCTAATATTTCCAAATGAATCCATAAAGCCACTTTTTTTCAACCCTGAGGAGAACAAGTGCAGAGTGTTGATGAATAACCAGGAATCAAAACACAAGACAAGTGAGTGTGAATAGGTTGCAGCCATCTGGTGGTGATGAGCATGTGCCCCTTTCCCCCCTCAGCCTGTCGACAGGGACCAGTGGATACAGAAATCAGTCAGATGAAACTGATGTGGACATCAGGTGGAGGATCCACTTACAGCTCGTCTCGCCTGAGTTCCCTTTGACTGGTGGTGCACTCCGATACGCTGCCATGCCTCTGCAAGACAGTTCTATTTCTCCAGCCTCCTAAAGGTGTTGAGCAGTGACTAAACACTCCCCAATGACCTTATCAATTGTTTTATTATTTCAGCTTTGGAATGGGTGGTGGGAGACGAGGTGTCTGAAAGACATTCTCATCTTGGAAATTTAGAGGATCCCATATGCTCTGTGGGGGGGTTGGTGCTTAGTCATTATGCAAAACCCTGAGCTGCCTCGCTGAATCAAAACAAAGTGATCTCAGGATTCTTTGATCATCCTGCTGAGGTTACCTTGATTCCAAGGTTGTTCTTTGTATCCTTGTTCTTCCTTTGTTCATTCAAGGATTATAAGTACTATACATACTGAATGAGTTATCACAGTGGGCTAACTCGGATAACAGGAATCCTGCAGAAGCATGTAGATGAAATCTGTAAAGTGAACAGTGTTGGGCAAGTTACTTCAAAACTGTAATGCATTACTTATTACTTGTTACTGTCATTTTAAAGTAATCCCTTACACTACAATATTACAGTTTATTAAAAGTAAGGCATTACACTACTTTTACATTACTTTTAGTTACTCTCACCAAAATAACTGTAAATATGGATTTGACCATCTAATGAGCTCATTCTACATCCAGTGGAAGGTCATGTGATGGATACATGTAGATATATCCATCCATCTGTATATTAATCCATCCATCATTTATCATCCATCAATCATTTATCATTCATCCATCATTATCCATCCATCCATCTATCCATCCATCATTATCCATCCATCCATCATTTATTCATCCATCCATCCATCTATCCATCCATCCATCATTTATCATCCATCCATCATTATCCATCCATCCATCATCATCCATCCATCATTATCCATCATCATCCATCCATCATCATCCATCCATCATTATCCATCATCATCCATCCATCATTATCCATCCATCATTATCCATCATCATCCATCCATCATCATCCATCCATCATTATCCATCATCATCCATCCATCATTATCCATCCATCATTATCCATCATCATCCATCCATCATCATCCATCCATCATTATCCATCATCATCCATCCATCATCTATCCATCCATCATCCATCCATCATCTATCCATCCATCATCCATCCATCCATCATTATCCATCCATCCATCCATCCATCTAACCGTATATTAATCTATCAAATCTACATACAGTATATTTAAATCTATACACACATACATATACCTGAGGCAGCTTGTGCACATGGGGAGTTCCTATTCATTAGTTTGACTTCCTGCGATGGCCTGGCGACCCGTCCAGGGTGTCCCCCGCCTCTCGCCCCTTGACCGCTGGAGATAGGCACCAGCTCCCCCGCGACCCTCTGTGGAGGATTAAGCGGCTACAGAAGATGGATGGATGGATAGTTTGACTCCTACCTCTTCCTGTCTGCTCCTCCTCCCTCCTGCAGCAGGCAGCAGACGCTGCATGACGCGCGCTTTCCTCTGCTCGGCGCGCGCGAGAGAGTGAACTCTCCAACTTCTGATGTGAACAATCTAGTCTGTTAAAGCGACTCTTTATCAGGAAACTTCTCAGTTCGCTTCCGTTTCCGAGCGGCGCGCTGCTGGCTTTGGTTACTGTGAGCGCGCACGACTTGGGCAGCGCACGCGACTTGTGCATGCTCCTCCGACACAGTTCGGAACCACGCATGAGTTTTCTGCGTGGCCCAGACAGAACCGGACTCCTCTCTGCTCTGTCTGACTACAGGAAGTGAAACATTTGGCGCTGAGTGAGGTTTCTCCTCTGGAAAACCACCACTTCAATCCGGGTTAAACATGCGCTGTAATGTGCGCGTTACTGACATTGTACCGAGTAAAATATTACAGAATTTTTTTCTGTAATGCCTTACATTACTGCGTTACCGCAAAAAGCAATGCATTACAGTAATTAGTTACTTTTGTAACTCGTTACTCTCAACACTGAAAGTGAATCACCAGCATTCAAAAACAACAAAGAAACCTATTTGTTGGCTTCAATGGACATATATTTGCAAAGCATAAAAACATATTGAGTTTGGATTTGTAAAATTTTTCATTCTTTTTTGTATTGAAATCTGACACCTAAAGGGACTTTCTGTTTAAACGTTGGAAAATAATTACCATTTGACCCACTGTAGAAAGCTTTCTTAGTTGAACTGATTTATTGTAATAAAAATATTGATAATATTAATGAATTATTTTTATATGGCCCACTTCATGCACCCAATGTGCTTTACGAAGGATCCATTATTAATGCAGGCACTCACTCACCCTGGTGGTGGTAAACTGTAACCACAGCTGCCCTGGGACAGTCTGATAGAGGCAAGGCTGCCATTTTGCACCATCAGATCCTCTGACCGCCACCAACATTCACACACAGGCAAGGTGGTTGAAGTTTTGCCCACGGACACAACGACAAAGTGACTCGGCTGGAGCTGGGATCAAATCAACAACCTTCCGGTTGCCAAACGGCGGCTCTACCTACTGCTGCCCCAATTAATGTCATAATAGTTGCATTGTTGTGCTGCTGGATACCCATAGCCTTGATTAACTATAATGTTAGTTTGAAGATATTGTTCTAATTCATCAATAAGAAGCAAAATTTAAATGCCTAGGAAGAAAAAAGTATATTAGCGCAGCAAAATTTAAATTGACATATTTTTGTTTTATATATTTAGCCATTTTAATCATGAGGAGTGTTTTTAATGAGTTTTATGTAGATGTTCGAACAAGTGGCTAAATGCACAGCTATTATTGCAGCATAATTAAAGTACTTGCATTGGAAACTCAAGAGTACTGCTTGGTATTTATCACCTAAAAGCAACCTAAAAATAAACACAATTTGTCTCACTGACATGTGGTTCTCCATCGTATCTTCCAATTAGTCTGGACTACATCCTCTTAATCAGAGAACAACTGTCACAACTGGAAATGTACTCTGCCTGCACAGGATTCATGAGTGACATGCCAATTTAATCCCAGGTAAGACTCACATCTGTGTCTCATCTTTGTGACAGTACATGAAAATAAATTAATGAGACATCCATGTCAATTCCTTTTATCAGCAGCAATTAATGTAATGGTCGCTGTAAAGGAGTAAAAGGTTAGGGGAAGCCTGCTGCTGCTAAGAAGTCCATATCAAATATTAATGAAGGAGAGGCTGAGATGATTCAGTCTGTCTATTATTAATGATGACATTGGTATAGTCAAACTGAGTGAAGGACATTGTCAGAGGACAAAGCAGAGTTGAGGACCATTGCTGACATTTTTAAATAACAATTTTTGATCAATTTTGTACTTAACAGTCCAGGTAGCATTTAAAAAATGTATATACTGTATACTGTAGTAATGGATAATGCAAAGTACATTAGCCAAAATGCCAGAGTATTGGTTTGCGAATCAAGGTATACCTCAAGATTTAGAAGTGTATGATCCTCTTGAAAAAAGTCGCTCAAATCACAAGCTGTGCAGACGGCACGTTAAGGTCCGGACTGGCCCTAAATCACCAGCGGCCCAACGGTATGCCAGATAGCCATATGCCTGCCAGCAAGGTACCAGAAAACTGACACAGCATGTATATTGATGCCTCATATTCAGTTCTCATTCTTACAACTAATTTTGCTCTTCAGGACCTGCCTATCTCTTTGTAGGTATTTGATTGTAGTTGACTTCTATGTGGCTTTTACAGTAATGGGCTTTAATGATGAACACATGTGCAGTGTGCCGTAGTTGCTAGTCATGTTTAGTTTTTTATGACATTCTTAGAACCCTATTGAAATTATTTCAGCATAAAATTCCACCATCATTGTGTTTAAGTAGGCTTTTACAGTATCTGCTCAGTCCAGTTGACACAGTCTCATTTGTATCTGATATTCTAAATCAATGTTTCTCAATTATTTTGTGTCAGGCCACCTACAAACATAGATGACCCCCCCCCACCTCGCATATGTTGCCCCCTCACCACCACCACCTGTATGAGCGTTCAACACCTGATGATGCCAAGTTGACAGACACATCTCTATTGTATGTTGTGGTCAAAATGGTTAAAATGCCCCTCTTCTAGGACATTCCCTATGACTGGCTTTGAATTGACCACTCACTGGTTAATTTATGAACCATTTCATTTCAATGGAAAGCAGTCAGGTTTCTTTAGGCAGTTGGAGTCAATCAGATCAGGAGCTGCTAATGTCGTACTCTTTATACCTGACACTCTATGCCTTTCTTTCCTATTTGAAGCCTCACAATAACTCAGTCTCAGCCCTGGGTGTTGTGTTTTGCTCAAATTACACTGCTCCCTGTTTTATACGTTGGGTGGTTTGGTGGAGAGAACATTGCATTTTCTTTTCTGGCTTGTATTTTTCTTTGTATTTTAGTGTTTATTTTGTTGCAGGTTAGTTTTCAGATCCCTGGGACTCAGCTGTACATCAACTTCTTTGGTGGTCCCAGTAAGACTGAAATGCATTATTGCCTTTTTTATCTTCCAACTCGGGGTGCGGTAAACGGTATACAGTAGAAATGATATAAATTTGACCGACGGTAGAGATTTTGACTCTACTGACCTACCGCAGTAGAGCATGTTGATGAATCACAGATGGGAATTGCGTCTTAGAGCGGGATCCAGATGGCCTATTCTATAGGAATTGTACACCTTCAACTTAATCAATTCCTCTTAACAATTCTCTTGTTTTCGTTTTTTCCAAAATTTTGCATTATGGTGATGGAACCAGAATTAGGTCAACAGCACCTGAATCACTGCAGCGTCTCACAGACGAACGAGACGAGCGCCGAATCCCACCTCCCTGTTGTTATCACATATCGTACACTGCACTCTTTGAGATGACTCGGGGGGGTGAAGGCGCTGCACATAGATATCATATTTAAATGCTTTTAAATATGACATCTATGGCGCTGATTCAGGTCCGGACTCGCTGCCATTCCCGTTCGGTCCTATCCTCTTCATGCCCTCCACTTCTGACCGGAGCAGATTGTCAGACAGAAACCGGGATATTTCTCAGTTTGACTAGTGAAAGATGCATATCTCCATGGGAGACTGGCACAATTTATAAATATATATACCGCAATATATACTGTTACTTACCACACATGCTTATATTTATACCACAATATAGATTTTAGGCCATATCGCCCAGCCAGCTACTTCCAGCTGACTTTTAGAAGCTTTGGCTAAAGTCAAATAAATGTATAGACATTAGGGTGTCATATTTTGATTTTCAAAAAAGAGGACACTTGACTCAGTCATGAAACATTGTGATACTGTTTAATTACAGAAGACTTAAACTTATTTGAAGTACGTAGTCTCTGTGTGGTTTTAAAGAACAACCTTAGGCAAATCAAAAAGTAAAGAAATTAAATTTTTATCACTACAGGAGTCGAACCTAGATGATCTTCAGACTGACATCAAAAAAAGAGAAATCGTTTTAAGTAGTGTTAAAGTTATATTGCAAAAGAAACAACCATGAAACGCTGTTTGTTCTGTCTGTGAGAGGGACGTCACACGCCACACGAACTGCTTTATTCACACTGGTTACTTTAAAGCCGCACTCTGGATCATTTCATCAAGAGAGCAGTTTTTGAATCTAGCGTCCAAAGACTCCTCCTCAAAACATCTTGACACGCGCGTCCGGTCGTGTGTGCGCGCGTGCACATGGTGCATATACGTTGCGGGCATAAACTGTACAGCTCAATGTGTAGGGTTTAATCACTCACAGTTCACAATCTTATTCCAAGAATACTACGAGGGTCTGATGAGCCCTCTCTGTCCCTGCTGCTTCTGATATTAGCTCTGTTAGCAGAGAGCTGCTGCTGGACTCTGAACCTGAACTTAACTCGGCCCTGGATGAACTTTCTGACCAAAATAAATGCGTAATCCTGTCAAGCCTTGCCATTATGTGAGGTGAAAGGTTTAAAAATAAAAATAAATCCATCTTTAGCTGGAGAATGGGTAGGTTTTTAGTAGAAATGAGCCGTGAGACTGACGCAAACAGAGAAACACACGGAGCATCCTGTATGACAGCGCCCCCTACTGGTACAGGTTTGGTCGATGCGTGTGCATGTTGAGAGAATGCAGACATTTGAATTTCATTGGATGAAAAATGTTGGCGGCAAAAAAGAATGGAAAGGGGTCTCTAGGAGGAAGGAGGGTCTTCATCAGAATGACAGATGTTGTGGAACTCAACCCATAGATCATAGTTTAGACCTGAAATATCATTTAAAACATTTAGAAAACTTTGATACATAGAAAAATAATCCAGAGAGCCGCTTTAAGTTCATGCCTATTTGCAGGGAAAAACGATAAAACCTGGAAATTTTCATTGATCTCTGAAAACCCCCGGACACTCCGAACAGAATGTGAAAAGAGGACATGTCCGGGGCAAAGGGGACGTTTGGTCATCTAATAGAAATCTATCTTTTTAATAGTCTGCTATCTCAGGTCATCATGTAGGAAATACCTGTTAGCTTTATAATCATTCACACAGCAGATCAAATCTGATTTGAGATCTGTGTCCCACTGTCATCCTCACTCCAATAACGGTCACTTTTCATTTTCTTATTAAGAAAACCATAACTACTGAATGTGAATCAGGTGAAGATTTGATGAGAATATGTGAAAAGAATAATATGTTCAGATGAGACTTTTCCTGTACACAAAGTCAAGTATTTACAACCATGGAAAACTTTGTATGTCTGCAACAAATCTAATTAATCGCACAACGGAATGACAGAGATATTGAGGTATTTCTGCTTTAAAGCAGATCAATTATCCAACTAACAAGATGGAGGGTAAATCAATTGCATTACTGCAAAGTAGACAGGACATGTGGAATTGTTTTCTCACATGAGAAGACAAAACCAATTTAGGGTTTTTCAATAGATCCTGAAAGTTTTTATAAAATAAACCATGAGTATTTTTCTTTTTAAGTACAACATCCAGTTCGAACATTTGCCAAAATGTGCAGTGCACCATTAGCCATCTTTTTGAGCATTATGCCAGTTAACTGAGCCCATGGGCACAATATGTGTTTTCCTGTCCAGAGGCAGATCCAGCAGACAGATGTTGGCTCTCTGACTGAGGACATGAAGCCAGGCAAAATATGAAATATGAGTGGGTAAAGAAAAATGTGGACAGAATATCCTACATCCATTGTAGAAAAATGGTTTAACTTGAAATCGTGCAGACCGCCATTAAAAAGTGAACCAAAGAACAAAAATCTACTTTTATATGACCAGTGAAGCCAAGTTGAAGAAAACAACTAATAATTTTAAGCAATCGTATTGCTTTTCTTATAAATTAGAAGGAATATTTGTTAGCATATGTCTTAATCAATTAATTGTACTATATCCAGTCATAAGAGATTATTTGTAGCCTTTGGGATACAAAGTAAATGTGGTGCAAAGTGCCTTCTTCAGCAAAATTAAGAAAACAATTAAAGAGAAAATACCACCTACCCAACCCTCATTTGTTTCTGATCCTAAGTCACTGAGGAATTGTGTTCCAAAAACAAACTTTGTGACAAAGAACTGAAAAATTGAGGAAACGCTGGCCTATATAGGTCACATAAATCTTCAAAAAGTTTAATGAGAAAACAACAGAGATGGATAAAAGAAAAGCAAAATATCAAAGATTGTAACAAGAGAAAACATTGTAAAACCATAATATAATAATCATTTAAAGAAATGTATCTAAAGAACTAAATATCAAAATTTAATTAGGTGGTAAACAAGGAATATATGATGAACACATTTATTTTTCAAACAGGAAAGTAAAAGTCAAACTGGCTCTAACAGCTTAGAACAACAAGCTTATTTTTTCTTATGCTTGAATCTTGAAGAAAAGCTGCCCTAATAAAACACTTTTGTGACTTTTCTCTTTATTAAACTGGGCATTCTTTGCTTCTTCTCACTCTAATGCTATTTACACTCTTATTTATTCTGGGGGGTTGCCACAATTCAGTTGACTTTCATTCATCAAACAGCTGTCTGCATAGGTTCCACTACTCATGGAAACGTGTTTGGTGAATGAAACATTGTTTGTACTATTTCAACATGTTATTTATTAAACTAAAACCAACCAGCATAGTTTGTTTGACATGCTTTCCTTACAATGAATTTCTTGCCAATGTTAAAGAATGCAAATTCCTCTAAGCGCACTGAATTGTTGCAAAGAAAACCACAACTTTTTTTGTGTGCATGCTAAATATCAAAAGAAGCTGAATGTTCAAATAACATTTTAAACATTTAAACATATTCATCTTCATCCTGTGCTTCCTGTGCAGCGTGAAGTGATGAGGTGAAGCTATTTGTCATCCCCTTTGACCTCAATCCCAAATCAATGATTTCAATTTGTGCATCGATAAAAGCAAATGGGCTTAATGCGAGGACTCTACTAAATGCTTTAGGGGTCACATTAAAAATGCAAAGGTGTGGTGGCTATCTCAAGCGCCCTGACTGGATGTTGTCCAAATATAATATTGTACCCCTGCAGCAATTACAGGGATCGCTAGAGGGGCGGCGGCTGCAAGGAAATGAACTCAGGATCAATCTGAGCACTTATCAGGATGTAAGAGAGTCTGAAAAGGTTCAAGGAGACTTGGGGAATCTGTTTGGCACTTGATGTGTTGTAGCTCTGCCTGGAAGAAGATGACTGCCTGCCAATCAGACAGGATGATGTGAGCATGTTTAATTAAGTAGCACCTTTTGATTATATGAATTTATCTTGATTTAATGACAGCCCTATTGATTTGTCAAATCTCAATGGCATTTCTTTTTAACATTTAAACTACGCATTTGTTCTTCTCCTTTTCTTTATGCTTTACCAGAGACAAGCATTAAGATTTTGAGGATACAATCTATGTTCAAAGTCAGAGGATGATGTATATCTCAGATTGAATTCTACTGGAACTCTTTGCAGCTCATATTCCCAGCACTGGCATCTGCCTTGGATTATAAATGGCAGCAGTCCTGCTTTAATCAGTTGTATCAGTCAATAAACATTTAAGTTTTACTACTAAAAGATGAGTACACTGACTGACATGAGGCGATTGCCATGATTTTCCGTCCACTGGGATCACATTTAGTCAGCATTTTTAATCATAACATTACCGACAAAAGACCTGAGGGCATCGGCAGTAGTTAAGGATTTCTTAACACACCTCTCCATCTAAATCAATGTGGTACATTGTGATGTAAATTACCGTTTGGGCTTTGGGTTTCACCTGGGTGATTGAGAGTTCAGGCAGCATGAATTGTGCTAAGCCTTTCTAATAGTAGCTCATAATTTCACAGATCAATGAACATCATCTATAGCAGTAAAAGAAAAGAAAACTTGAATTTGTAATGAGGCCAAACTCAATATTCTACTGCCGTTGTTCAGATAGGACATAGCCTTTTGAATCCCACTGTGCTGCCAGGTATCACCCTTGAAATGCAGAGTTTCTTAGCGCATTGTGTCGTAATCCACTTGTTAGATATTTCATTTGAATTGAAAGTTTCCCTTGTCCCTATTTCAACTCATTTCTGATACACTTTGTGAACTTTACAAGTTCTCGATTCAAAGCAGGTACTTTTCCTGGGCACTGAGAACTCAAAGAAGTGCAGTCAGTTGGTTTCTACTAATATTTGATGTTTCTTTGCTGGGACAGTCTGTCAAAAACTAAATGAATACTCTGATTATTAAGACAGATAAGGTCAAAAAGGTGGGAAATAATAAAGTTTAATATTGTACAAGATGTTGCGTCACCATGTGCAACAAGAGAAACGTTGTTGTTCTTTGGTATACAAGCTACAACTCAACTACTACAAAATTACATGCTGACAAGTTAGTTTTTTGCTAATTTTGTGTTTGATGTGTAAAAATAAAAATCATGGAATGAGATGTTTATCTTTATTATTTCCTGATTGTCTAGGTTGTTTAATTTAGGAGTCTGGCTGTTTGTCATGAAAAAAAGAAGCAGAGCTAAAAGTTCTCAATTTACTGGTCCATCTACATTCTGAGTCATGACATTAAGATCTTAACAAAAAGAACATGATCCAGGAAACAAGCAGCTTAAATGGGCTTCCTCTACAGGAGAGCTCAGACTCAGACACAGGGTGAGGAACTTAACAATCCGTGGTAAACTTAGATTAGTCCCATCCCACCTTCACATCAAAAGAAGACAACCCAGGTGATTCAGGTGTTAGAATGCCCTAGGTTATCTCCCTCTGGAGGGTTTCTGGGCGTGCTCCAAAGGGAGGAGACTTCAGGGCTAACTTAGACCTGACTGGAGGAATTGTATATCCACCCTGGCCAGGCAACACCTTGACCCAACTTTGGAAAACTGGTAGAAAATGGATAAATGTTAATGATACATCAAACCATTAGAACAGAAACAAATCATTGTACATCTGTCTGCAATTAACCAAAATGCTAATAGGCAACCAAGAGTTGAGGCTTTAGTTTTTTGGTCGAGTAAACTATTCACAGATGTTTCAGTAAATTTTGTTGCAGACGTAGTTACAGTTTTTAGGAGGTGCAACAAAATGCTGCTCTATTTTATCATACAGTATGTGTTATGCATGATTTAAATGCTTCCAGTCTTTCTTTAACTGAGCCAAAAAGCTACATCAGCTTACAGTCGTAGCAGATCTCACAAATGATGAAACAGATCTTTGCACCGTTCCAGCTCCTAATGTTGCAGCATATACATTGCTGTATAGAGACTGTTCTTTGGGGAATAACAAGCTATAGTCAGGACAACCAGATCAGTGATTTATTATGTTGTATGCATGCAATTTATTAAGTTAGACCCAAAAGCAATAGATAAGTTATCTCTCGTCATATCTGTAAACTAAGCATAACATTTTAACCAGCCACGCAGGTGGTACCATCCATCTCAGAAAAATAAATAACTCCGAGCACCCTTGTGCTCTCATAAAGAGTTTAAAGAGCATGAAATTCAAACACAGGTAATGGAAGCTCGGGTGTAAATTATGTTCTTGACTCACGCAGCGCTGCCTTCATTTTCATCTTTTGCTTCAGGCAAATTCTGATCCAACATAAAGATCCAGAATAAGGAATAAGGCATGAATGTGCACTGTTAATGTAATTTGCGTCCAGAGAGTGGATTCTTGGATATTTGCCCAAAAGACGTGAACGGGTTAAGCTCTTATGATCTGCACAAAGTAGATAAACAGAGTCTGCTGGGTAGAAAGAAAAGAAAACACCACTTTTCTTCAAGATATGTTTACTAGACCTGCGAGGCAAGAATACATAATCTGGTTGTAATTCAATTAATATGTTGCCTGAAAACATCCTGAGTAAAAAAAATACCTCCTATTTATTTGTGCAATGATAATGCGGCTCACTGAGCTGAAATCTGTAGCTATATAACCAAGATAATGTGAAAACATCTATTGATTTGAGCTGATGTTGAAAATTCTGATTTATAGTCAAACAAAGATTAATGCCCGGCCTTCACAGAGCATCCATTTCACAAGAGCATCGCAGTGATGGCCTAAAAACATGAGACAGTCTTATGTACTCGTTATGAGCAGGCTGTCTTTGCGTCTTTAAAGCCACATCACTCAGGGTGTGAAACAAAATGCAAACTTTGAAACTATTCCTCAAGCAAAGCCAAACCGGAAATAATCTGTAGTTCACTCACAAAACACACAGTTATCCAATAAGCCCCAACCAGTGACCATGTGATTACCGTCGCCTTGTGAATACTTTGGTAAATTCTTTAAGACTTTGTGTTATCTTTCCTGCACATTCTGCCGTCCTCTGAAGCAGTCCTCGTTAGCTAGAAGTCCCAAAGCAAGGAAAGAAGGCGCATTAAAGTGCCAAGTATTGTCGTGAATGTCTGCAGACCCTGTAGGCTTGAAATTTCAACCCTGTGTTGACGCCTACGCTGCAGCTACAAAAGCAGCTACAGCAATTACAGAGGCGCTATTGTTTTTTTAGAAGCTGAAGAAATAATTGTGTTTATGATCGGATGGTGGAAATCCAAGACCTGAGAGGAAGACACAAGGTCAGATAAAAAAATGACAGTAACAAACAGTTGTCTTATAACGGAGAGTTGCCTTTTAACATCAAACGAGACAAATGTAGTTGATTTTGCCCCCCAAAAATCAACAATCAGCCTATTTGTGTTGCAACAAAAGGTTAAACTGAAAAATATCAGATCTTTTTATTTTACTCAAATGTCTAGCACTGTTTCTTCATTCGCCTAAAAGATGAACAAAGTTTGGTTTGTTTGTTGCTCACAAATCAATTTATTTTGGCAGAAAAGCTGGAGGCAAAATATAACAAAAAAAGAACACACAGCTCTAACCAGTGGCAAAATTCTGACTAAGGAAAGTTAAATCATGCAAAATTTAAAAAATAACTACATTTCAAGTGAAATGAGTTTGGCCTTGTCACAATGAAATTGCACATTGCTTTTCTCTAATTTATAACAACTATAATTACATAATTTAAAGTCACACTATGTCGTTTTTGCTTGTTTTCAGCACCCCCTAATGTCCATTTTAAGTTGCTGTTGTAAATACATTAGCATTGTCTTTCTTTCAGAAACACCTAAATCGAACTGATGAAATGTCTCCTCAGCCTTCATGAGAGGCTGCTCGCTGCAGAACCAGAAAGGTGGAGCTGCACCAGGTTCAGCCCCGCCCATTCAACCAATCAGACCCGGCCATTCCATCAGAGTCAGCTCCCACACCTCCGGTGTGATTTGACTATTACACTGGGCTGTTAGATCCGAGAACGAGGTGTTGCATCTCCGCCGGATCCAGAGTACAAAGTCCGACAGAGATGCAACACCTCGTTGTCGGGTAATGCTGGGTCTGCAAAGCTACGTGCTGCGGGTCCGCGAAGCGCTCGGGGTTTCCCCGGTGCTTTGGCCCAGCTGCTAGCTGATAGCAGCCACTATTAGCAGCTAACGCTACGAGTTTCTCATTCACAAACTAATACTGTTACAAAAACATGACAAACCCCGAGATATTTAATCAATTTTGAGGATATGTTTTATCCTGAAAACAAGGGGAAACAGAAGGAGAAACAGGCAGATATTCAGTTATTTTCTTGTAAATTCACTCTTTTGCAATAAAGTTATTTTAAAAAAAACAGCAGAGGAGGGCTGACTGCAATAAAGTTTTTAAAAAAAAAAGTCAGCGGGGCTGTGTAGCAGGGCAGGGCTGACTGGTTGAATGGGTGGGGCTGAACCTGGTGCAGCTCCGCCTTTCTGGTTCTGCAGCGAGCACCACTTGGCCTTCATGGCTTTCTACTGAAGCGGTTCATCACTCATTCAAAGAAATCAGCTGTGTTCAAGCAGGGAGAGATAGAAAAAGTGCAGGATACATGCGCTAACTAGCATATCAGCTAGCCGCATTGGGTTAGCCTAACCCTTGCCAGATACATGACTTTGTGAGACTTCATGGCACCGGACCAGAGACTCAGAAGTTGCAAACACAGTATTCTGAACATAAGCAGCCGATAAAGCTGAGTGACTTTTCATTACCACTGTAAAGGGTCATATTAGCACATACTGGCTCAAGAAACAGATTTTAAAATATGAACATTTTACATAGTGTGCCTTTAACCCAAGTTTTAAACCATTAACAGTATTCATATCCTATCTGATACACTTATTTCTAAGTTACTAGGAGCTTTATCTAATAAACAAGATTTGTATTTTTCCTTAAAAAGCAACTGTATTGAATCCTATACAGGTTTTCTGCCCTCTGATGTAAGATTAAAGTACTGAAGTTAATATGTTTTATTACTGTTGCATTATTATATTTTCAAAAAAAAAAAAAAAAAATTTTTCTGATTATTATTTCATGTGTTAGGCTTTAAAGGATTGCCATACAAGTAAGCTTATACGTATACACCTCCTACACATTTACTGTAACTGGCACAATACAAGTTTAACAAACTGTAAGCTTAATAGGAGGCTTTGCTTCCTTCAAGATTTTTGTGGCATATTTACAGGTCTTAACCTTGTAGGTAAGCACAATTTAAAAATCTATTCAACAGAATTTGGCTAGCAGATGGTCGTGTGTGTCTTGCCTTGCCAAACAGAGCACAACAGACCTTTGTGATGCTTTTGGCATCACAAGCATCTTTGGTGATTGGGGAATACGCTCATACTTTATGATTTCAAGAGTCGGACCTTGCCAGGTACTTAGAAGACTTATTCCCCGCTGAGTTACCCAACAATCTAATCTGAAGTCAAGCAAGAGAGATGCATTGTGTGATCTGAAAAGAGGAAAGAAAGTTGACTTTTTCTGAAATCCTGGGTGAAAAAATAAAAATACCTCAAGTATTTCTTCATCTTTGTGTGTATAAAGTCGTCGTGTCATGACTCACAGGTACAGCCTGTGCTGCAAAACTTCCAAATATCAGGAATTGAGGAACTTGTCAGCTGTCAGGATCCTATTTACTTATTTTCAGGTAGTTTTCTAAAGATTAAACAAAATGCTAAATATTAATTTAGTGTATATAAGAATGTGTTTGATGTTTATACATTTAGTAGACACTTTTGTCCAAAGCGACATAAAACTCACAATTACATGCATGTTTTTGGTACAAGGGAGGAAACCCACACATGTGGGATGAACATGCAAACTCAACACAGAAAGGCCACAGGTGGGGATTGAACCCACAACCTTCTTGCTTCAAGGCAACAGTACTACCAACTGTTCCACCATGCAGCATTTCTTACCTCTATTTGCTTGAGGTAGAGCTTGAAGAAGTTGGCAGAGGGAGCTCTGAGGATCTCTGCTGACTGTCGCTTCTTCAAATTAGTCCTAGAAAAATGGATGGATTGAAACCAAACAGAGAAGGCAAAACCTTGTCATTGTAACATTTTATTCTTTGATTTACCTATCGGCATGAATAAAGATGGACAGAGCCTCAGAAATGTCTTTTGTTGTTGAAAATTGAACCATTTTTCCTGGAACTGCCATGTTGTGTTTTTGGAAGCAGAGTCTAAACCTTTGGAATCATCTAGTCACCCACACAAAACCATGGTGCTTTTTTATTCTTATCTTGGATTCTTCATTTAAATTTGTCTCGTCTCGTCTTCTTCCGCTTATCCGGGTCCGGGTCGCGGGGACAGCATCCCAATTAGGGAGTTCCAGACGGTCTTCTCCCCAGCCACTTCTACCAGCTCCTCCGGCAGGATCCCAAGGCGCTCCAGGGCCAAACCAGAGATATATTTTCTCCAGCGTGTCCTGAGTCGACCCGGGGGCCTCCTGCCGGCAGGACGTGCCTGAAACACCTCCCTGGGGAGGCATCCAGGGGGCATCCTAACAAGATGCACAAACCACCTCAGCTGGCTCCTTTCGACATGGAGGAGCAGCGGTTCTACTCCGAGTCTCTCCCGGATGTTCGAGCTCCTCACCCTATCCCTAAGGCTGTGCCCGGTCACCTTGCGGAGAAAACTCATTTCGGACGCTTGTATCCGCGATCTCGTTCTTTCGGTCATTACCCAAAGCTCATGACCATAGGTGAGGATTGGGACGTAGACCGACCGGTAAATCGAGAGCCTTGCTTTCCGGCTCAGCTCTCTCTTCACCACAACAGACCGGTTCAGCGTCCGCATCACTGCTGACGCTGCCCCAATCCGCCTGTCGATCTCCCGCTCCCTCCTTCCCTCACTCGTGAACAAGACCCCGAGATACTTGAACTCCTCCACTTGAGGCAGGACCTCTCTCCTGACCTGGAGTTGGCAAGCCACCCTTTTCCGACCGAGAACCATGGCCTCAGACTTGGAGGTGCTGATCCTCATCCCAGCTGCTTCACACTCGGCTGCGAACCTCCCCAGCAAGAGCTGTAGGTCAGAGCCTGATGAAGCTAGGAGGACCACATCATCTGCAAAAAGCAGAGACGAGATTCTCCTGTCACCAAACTCAACACCCTCCACACCACGACTGCTCCTAGAAATCCTGTCCATAAAGGTTATGAACAGGACCGGTGACAAAGGGAAGCCCTGGCGGAGTCCAACCCTCACTGGGAACAGGTCCGACTTACTGCCGGCTATGCGGACCAGACTCACACTCCTCTGGTACAGGGACTGAATGGCCCTTAACAAAAGACCATCCACTCCGTACTCCTGGAGCGCCCCCCACAGGGTGTCCCTGGGGACACGGTCATAAGCCTTCTCCAAATCCACAAAACACATGTGGATTGGTTGGGCAAACTCCCATGACCCCTCCATCACCCTAGCGAGGGTAAAGAGCTGGTCCACAGTTCCACGACCAGGACGACAACCACATTGCTCCTCTTCTATCTGAGGTTCAACTATCGACCGGACCCTCCTCTCCAGTACCCTTTTAAAATTGTGAAATACTTAATTGCATCAAAATACATAAGAATAAAACATACCTGGGCATAAGATGAAAACTACGTATAACACCTGAAAAATATTTAAGATTTGTTTTATATGGAGGGGATGGGACTTACGTATGGGGCAGCCAGCCACTAGAGGGCGATGTGTTTCTTTATGTCTTCAACTTTCATCTATTCCTAGTACATACCACACCACCAGCCCTACATGTAGAGACCCCACTGAATATTTTTAGGTACATTATTATTTCTGTTAATTATTTTAATCAAAGTTTTTTTTTTATTTAGTTCATTTCTAAATTTAAAAAATGCAAATAAACTTCAAAATCAAATCAAATATTATTAAGGTAATGAGACATTTTTCAGCCATTTACTTCCACACAGTAGACTTCCAGTTTCATATTTCAGCATGGCCCCTTTTAGATCACCGAGGGTCAAATTTTCTCTTTCACTGAGTTTTCGTGAACCAAATCAAAGAGTTGGCTGTTAGATGATTTGCTGTGCTTTGGGGTAAGTGAATGTGCTTTTTACAGCACTTTAACATTACATTTATTTAAATTGTTCTCTGAAAAAATGCTCCCAGAGGAATTGTGAGTGCATGCAAGATAAAGAGGAAGGAGAGGGGAGAGATTGCTTTGAGAAAGATTAATTAATGGATTTGTGCATAATATTCAAACTCAGCCCACAAGTTTTCTGAGTGAACTAGAGATAAGCACACACATTCAGCTGATTGGCACCTTTTTGTAAAGGAATTATTCAAATTTACTATAAAATGTAATTCTAACTAGTACTGCTAACATATTTCTTTAAATAATTTAATCAGGAAACTCATCATCTACAAGTATTGTGTGATTCCTTAAGGGCTGATGTAAAACAACTGGGTTGATGGGACAGAGGCATGTCAGGTGAAGCATGTTGTTGTCATTTATTTATTAGAGTTTTATGTAATAGAGTTACCTGTGCTCCCTGTTTGTCTGTTGGGATGTTTATGTAAAATTAGCTAATGGACCATTCAGACTAAAATTACATGCAGATTATTGCAAACTAATGGACAGTCCCACTTGAATTTCCGCCTGTATTGGAAAGTTTTTTTTTATTATTATTATTTTGTACTTCAGTGCATGAAGATCATCTTTCTGCAGAATGAAGTTCTACATCCTGTATTTTCAGAACTGGTCTCAAATAGCTTCTGCGAGGAGTGCCTTTTGAAAATCCATCATTTGGCCGATGCTCAAATTAAAATGTTTTATTCCCTCATGTATTTTCATAAATTGCACAAACATATGTTCATGCTAAACCCTCTCACATTTAAAAACAGGCCTCTTTCCTGTCTGATTTTAAATCCCTCATCAAAACCATCTATTCTCCAAGGCGTTTGACTCCATCTGAGAGTGACTTAAAGAACTTTTAGCTTTTGCTTAATTTTTTTTTTTACATTAATAGCTCCAATAGTTTTCATCCTGTTGCGTAATGGTTGTTTTCTTATTTTGATACAGCACAGTTTTATTTGTCACCTGTTGATTTTACTATTTGACTTTTATTTTATTTTTATAACTTGTTTTTTCTAATCTGTAAACAGCACTTTGGTCTTTTGGGTGTTTAAAGTATATATATATATATATATATATATATATATATATATATATATATATATATATATATATATATATATATATATATAATAGAGCTGGTATGGTTTCCATCTTCACATGGAGTTTCATGAACAAAAAGTGTTATGATTGCACATATAAATATTTAGTTGCCGTAACCTTTGTGCTATATTTGTCTTGCACATTATCATTGTCTTTTCACTTAGAAGGAGACGCTACCTAAGACTGGGTAAAACTAACCTAATGACTCCTCAATAAAGGCATACTATGCCATTTGGGCTTGTTTTTAGCACCCCCTAGTGTCTATTTTGAATCACTGTTGTAAAAACGTTAGAATTATTTTTTCTCAGAAACACCTAAATCTAACTGTTGAAATGTCTCTTCAGCCTTTATTGCTTTCTACTGGAGCGGTTCATCACTCATTCAGAGAAATCAGCTGTGTTCAAGCAGGGAGAGATTTTTTAAAATGCAGGAATCATGCACTAAAAACACCCTGGCATTTGCATATCAGCAATATTGGGTTAGCATACCTCTCACGAGATACATGACTTTGTTAGACTTCAGGGCACCAGACTTGAAACTCAGAAATTGCAAACGTGGTATTCTGGATACAAGCAGCAGATGGGGCTGAGAGAGTTTTTATTAACCCTGCACAGGGTCATATTAGCACATACTGGCTCAATAAAAACATTTAAAATAGGAAACATTTACATAGTGTGCCTTTAAAATGTGGTTATAGTTTTTCTAGGTCACTCACTATAATAAAGTAAAAGTTAGAAGAAATAGCCAATTAAAACAAAGAAAATGACAATCTGTTATTTTTGTTTTCAAATTATATTTTCTAGGATCATAAGTATGTAGAACATAAAATGCATGACTGCATGTTTTTGTTAGATTACCAAAATATTTTCTTATTATAAATAAGCAAGGTTTTTTTAATGTCTTCTTTACAACAATAGCAATGTTTGAAAAAGCCCTTTGGCCATGCAGTCTGTCTATCATTCAGTGAACTTTGAACTCGTGTTTTGCTCACATACCTGCAGGCCTGCAGAGAAGTTTAGGATCAAACTGTCAATTAGTCCAACCCTAGTCACTTAATTGTCAAAAAGAAAGCTTCTTTTATTTTTTCAAATACATTTACATTTTAATGAAACTTAACAAAGTAAAATTGTGTCAGACTTCATGAGAACATAAACTAAAGCAGTTTAGCTGTTCTCATTGATGTTTTGATTTTGCAGATACAATGACAAAGATTTTAGATTACATGCTCCATTTTATTGAAGAAGCGCACTGGTGTGTGAAAATAAAACCCTTTTAGAAGGAAGCATTTTCCAAGTCAGCGAGTAGTGCTGCACATTGACCAGAGAAAGGAGAAGAGGTTGATTGATTATTTCATTTAATCCTGCTGCCACACCTACACTCTATACCAGTTCTCCTCCCTTCTTCTTTAGCCTACAGTCTTTTGCACCTTAGCATGGTTTTCATCATTACCGTAAAACACTCTGATGCATCCAATTCCTCTTCATATCTGTGGCAAACAATTTCCAACTCCACAGATTTGCCCTCTCTAATAGGCAATGGAATTACTCAAAACTCATCAAGCTTCTCCATCTCCATTCTGGTGTGAAGAGTCAATCCATTAGCCTTGCACCTCATTGCTCCCAGCACCTGACCCAGAAACCTTGGGAGAGGAGCGAGAGCCTTGCAGCATCAACCGCCATTCATTCGTTCAGCGCAGTGTGCAGTGGTGTGTTGGCACCAGTTGTTGGCTTTTAGGCAATGTGCCTGCACTGTTTTGTGTTATTGATGAGATTTAAATTGTTCCTGGGGACAATGTTTTATGGTTTAGTGCACCAGAAGTCACTTGGCTGTGAGCAATGCCGAACCACTTTAGGGATACTGCCTATTCTTTTTTTTTAACAAAAGTTTGAATATTCAGCGAGTTTAACTGGAGTTTGATTTCTCATCCATTTTTTACTCATGAGTCAGGCAGCAGCAGGACTGCTAATATAAGTACTCAGCAAATACTTGAGTTAATTAGGCAACTTTATCTTTAAAGAAAATGTGGGGTACACTATTCTGATGATGAAAGAGCTCTGTCATCCCTTTGTGCTAAAAGCTACCAGTGGATGTAAAACACTCATACTAATAAAATGTAGCATTGTTTTTACCACACTGGTATATTTTAAGAAAATGCAGGAGCTAAGAGAATTCTTTGAATATTAACACTAATGAATGATTGTAACAGAAGTTGTGGATATAAAAAAATATTTAGTTCTGAGGTGTGTATTATTGGATAATTATTTTACATCAGGGCACTACCTGTTTTTATTGAAAATAATGTATCAGTCTCTGAACCTGGAGGTGAGATATTGACCTTAGAATTTTACACCAGGCAAGAAACACTGACACAATACTTAAAAATGTATTATTAGACCAGAATATTTATTTATGGCACCAACTTCAAACTAACAATATGAATCCAAGAACAGAAAAACAGAAGGCTTTTCCCTCCTCACTAAATCTGTGAGACTTCCTGGTGGATACTGAAGTTTAGTCTGATTCTTGCTCTCATGGTGGTGATAGGTGGTAGAGATCCAACCCACCTCAAGGCTTCATCAGGCGGCTCTGGGAGTTCTGGGTTCACTCCCAGGAAGTCAACCTCGCCTTGCCTTCTTCTGCTAATCCAGGTACGGCTCGCGGGGGCTGTATTAGGGAGTCCCAGACCGTCCTCTCCCTGGCCACCTCCTAGTTCCTCCGGCAGGATGTCAAGGGGTTCCCAGGCCAGGTTGAAGATGTACTTTCTAGGACACATTGGAGAAGGTACTAGGTCTAGGAAGCCAACACATTTCCAAGGTTTGGGTTGCTGTATGATATAAAACTCTTCTACTCCTCCAAGAGAGCAGTGGTGTTCCATCCAGCAAACACGTAACTGTCCCAGTGGAAGCAAGCAAAGTTTAAAAATGTAGCAGTTATAATAGAATTGCATACTTTAAGGAAGGTCACTGACTTTCAAAGTAAATGAAGGAAGAAAAACTTGATAAAGTCTCAGATTAATTTGATGACTAACTGTTTGATGCTTGACAAACAAAATGAAACTAGTAAACTATCTAAACGTGAAGTCACATAGAAAATTCAGTCAAAAACTGATTAAAACAAGAAAAAAAAAACAAGACATAAATTAGAACAAAAGAACAATTTAAAAGTCAAGGACTTAAAGGTTAGGTACAAGAAAAAGTTAAAAAGAAGTGTAAAAATCAAAATTTAAAGAATAGGAAAGAATCAAGCAATGTACCTGAATTTTGTTAAAGGACAATGAGTTTTAATTGTCTAATAGGTTATTTTTCTACAACTTTACATAATAGAGGACAAGATTCAAGGTCCATGAGAAAACAAAAAGTTCATTTTATATCTGATAAATTTCTAACTTTCCCATTTATTAAAAAAAAAAGTCTTATTTTACGACCTGATTTTAATATAATCACCTTTGATTCATAAGATTGTTCAATGTATGGACAAAATGAGTACACTGGAATAATTAAACCCTTATACCATCGGGTACCATTGGACTCGCGTGCTTGGGCTGAAATTGAGAACTATTTTGAACAACAAAAATGTAAAGGTATTTATAAAACCAAACAACTTGTGTGCTATACTCAGCTGACACCAACATAGCTAGCAAATGCTATTAGTAATTGTAGTAATAACAATTGTCTTTTAAAAAAAGGTCTACCAGTCTTTTATCCTGTGGAGAGTTGAACTTATGAACTTGAGAGAGTTAAGGTTACTTTGTGGCAAGACTTTATATTCATGGGTGCTGGGGTAGGTGGTGGGGAGAGTGGGGGTGATAAGCTGTCGCCAGTGCTGTGCATGTGTGAGTTGCATGCATGAGTTGAATGAACTGCAATTCTGTGTGTGTCGGAGGTTCTGCATGCATTTGTCTCACTGGTGCTGCGTGAGTTTGTCAGGTGCTGCGAGTGTGTGTGTGTCAGAGATCATGCGCATGTGTGTCTATAGCTTCAGAGGCCATGTGAGCACTGATTCACTGCACTGCAACATGATGTGAAGCTCTTCAGATCTCAGGCTGCGCCATCTTGACTATGACAGTACTGGTCTGCAAAGACGCGTTCGGGCAGTAGGTTCTGATACACATGCATGATATCTGGTGCACATGCATACTGGCAAACAAAAATATGTGCACCCTTGTTTATATTTCAAACAAACATCGTAATGGTTCATAATGTCCTTTATCCTGTTGGGACCTAGAAAATGAACATGATAGCAATAATTCAGATCAGCATTTTATACTTTAGGGCAATAAAAAAAAACCTTCCTCATTGCAGGCAGGGGAAGCTGAAAGGGTTTTTAGTCCTTCCTGCAGCTTGAACCCCTGGATTGTAAATGACAGTCTTTAATGGGTTGAACAATGGTGGGTAACTAAGAACAGATGTTTATCACTGAAGTCATAAATTTCCCTAAAGAGTAGCCTTGAACTTTTCCTGGTCCTTATTGGCATTGGTGTCAAGAATCCCCTCGCCGCGTGTTCCTCTGCTTATCCAGGTTCGGGTCGCGGAAGCAGCATCCTAATTAGAGCATCCCAGGCCATCCTCTCCCCAGCCAAGTCTGCCAGCTCCTCAGCTGGGACGTCCAAGCGTTCCCTGGCCAACCTAGAGATGTATTTCCTCCAGCTTGTCCTGGGTCAACCCAGGGTCTCCTGCCGGCAGGACATGCCCAAAACAGCTCCCCAGGGAGGTGTCCCGGTCCCAGAGGCATCCTAACCAGACGACCGAACCACCTCAACTGGCTCCTTGTATCCGCGATACAAGCGGTCAAGAATGTCTCTGGAAGAAAATCTCCTGGAGCTTCCTGGTGTTTAAACTGCATTCAGATGAGGGGGGTTTCCAGATGCTTGAAAATTTCTTTGAAAAGGTGTGTTCCTGTGATGCTTGCCTCTTCATACCAAATGTCAGAGCTTTTTTTTTTTGTTGATATCAAGTCTTAAAAAAAGAAGAGGTTAGGTAATGCTACAGGTGTTTGCTCAGATTAACAAAAATTCCAGTTGAAGTGCTGAAGAACTTGCTAATGAAACTCAGTTCAATCAAGTGTGTAATTTGACCAAAATGGAAATCTCACATTGCATAGGGCCTGGAGGATCTGACACTATATTCTCTTGAGGTTAACAGCTCTGAAGGATGGCTGTATTGGATGCGAGCTTAGCGGGAGTGTAATCTGGATTGGTATTTAAAAGATAATGATAAGGCAAAAACCAATTAGCTTTGTGCTCTGTGGCTGCCCAGCACTCAGAGCTGTTGTCAATGCAATCACAGGGTCACTCAAGCTGCCAAGTATAAGCCTCTATCTTGACACTAACCAAACTTAATTTTGCTGTAAAGCTAATTATTAAAGATAATTATTGCTCGGAGGTAGAAGACCATTTAAATTACCAATGTGCACATTTCAGTCTTTTTTTTCAAACTTGAGTGATAATCTGTTTTAGCAATGTTCTTCTGAACATTTGATGTTTTGCTTCATTCATATTACCGTATTTTCCGGACTATAAGTCGCTCCGAAGTATACGTTGCACCAGCCCAAAAATGCATAATAAAGAAGGGAAAAACATATATAAGTCACACTGGACTATAATTTGCATTTTTGCAAAAGGATTTGCTGCTTTGCCAATGGGATATGGTATAAGCTGGCTCCAGTTGTTGCTAAAGGCTCTGATTAGTCCTAGCGCTATCCAATAGCATGTGAGGACAGTTTGAATGACAACCGTTGATGTCTTCACTATAAATGAGTTGTTTCAATTAGTCAGTTACTTATTAGATTATCTAATAAGACATAACTCCAATTAAGGTGTAACGTGAAAAATGAACAATCAACAAAACAAAACCATAAACTCCTGGATAGCTCTTTATATTTACTATGAGAAAAATGGGTTGGCCTTTATAACTTGAAAAATGAGAGGAGTGTCTGCATGACTAGAAAACAGAGGTTTTATATTAAAGGCTTGATGATGCTCCATGGCCTCAGTAAGATATTGCTAAGGAGGTACTAGAGAGTCTCAGCATGAAGCCAAATAAACACAGAAGTCATGCTGAGTCCAAACATTAAAGTTTGGTGTCTGAGCTACAAGTTTTTTTTTGTTTTTTGAGAGGAGCAAGGAGCCTACTGGCCAAAAGAGGTTTGTTGAGAAACAGAGTTTTAGAACTGGATATTTAAGCAATTTCCCCTTAAAGCATGGGCAGCATGTAGCTCAGTTGGGAGAGTGGACGGTCTGGTAACCAGAGGGTCACCAGGTCAATCCCCAGCTCCGGCTGGGTTAGATTGTCGTTGTGTCCTTGGGCAAGACACCTCACCCACCTTGGCTGTGTGACTGTGTGTGAATGTTGGTGGTGGTCAGAAGGGCCAATGGCGCAGAATGGTAGCCTCGCTTCTGTTAGACTGCCCCAGGGCAGCTGTGGCTACAGACGTTAGTCGTAGTTTACCACCACCGGTGAGAATGACTGTGTGAATGAATAATGCAACTCTGTAAAGCATCTTTGAGTGACCTAAAAAGCGCTATATAAAACTGATGTATTATTATTATTAAAGGTATAAATCTACCTAAAATAAAAGACCTTGCAAATTAATGGATATTTAACGCAAATTAAATAGAAGAGACTTCCTATTGTTACTCACAGCTATAGCACTATACCTCCACATTTGTGAGGTTCATAAGAAAGTCTTCATCTTCTAAGAATTTGCTTTCATTTGGAGTGACCATGAACGACGAAAAGTTCAAAGACTCACTGAACCTAAATACAAACTTTAAACTAAGCATGACTGAAGTATTGCTTACCATCTTTTAGTTGCCTGTGGAAACTGAATCCCTTCACCTCCAGCAAATGTTGGTCTGTGCTCCAGATCTTTTGATCCATTTCTGTTCTTTATTCTTCTTGTGTTCCCAATTCCTTTAGTGTACGCAATGACAACACACACTCACTACACACAGCAAAAGAATAACATTTTTAACTTATTTTCAAAAATATATTCATAAGAGGATTTGTGAAATTGAAAAGCATTATAATCAAATCGTGTTTAGTGTCCAATAAGTCACATTTGTTCAAATTGGATCGTGTCTAAAAAACAATTAAAAAAATCATCATATTTTGAATGTCAACACCAAAACACATACCCATCATACTTTGATTTACATTCAATAGTTTTCATGTGAACAAGTACCGTAATTTCCGGGCTATAAGGCGCACCTGAATATAAGCCGCAGCAGCTAAATTTGGGGGAAATTGCAGATTTGTCCACACATAAGCCGCACCTAACTATAAGCCGCGGGTGTTTTAATGTTTAGTTACCATATGTATGTGTGTGTGGGAGGCCACTTAGAGGCTACTCTCACACCCACATACCTTTGTCTGTTTGTATGTGAATACGGTTGTTGTCTGCTCTGAGGACACAGCCTACTGTTCGTATGTAAATGTTTTACCACCTTGGGCAGCTACTGATTGCTGCTTGAACTGAGAGAAAGCCGGAGCGGCCCAACCGGTTCCAGCAGCACTAGCTGGCCTCACTGTTCCTTAATGTTTAATTACTCTATATATGAGTTCCTGCTACCACAGAGGGGATTGTTGGGACAGAGATGACTGTTTGGGAACTATTGTATCAAAAATAAGCAGCCTACCGTGTCATCGTCTTCCTCCTCCTGCGTACTAAAACCACCAAAATCCTCATCGTCAGTGTCAGAAATGAACAGGTCCAGAATCGCCTCCTCAGCCAGTCTCTCTCCTTTGTTGTCCCTCTAAAAACCAATAAAATCCTCTTCCTCTTCATCAGTTTCGGAGTAAAACAGCCTCCGAACGAGGGCTCCATAAGCTATTGCGTAATCCTCTAATATGGCCACGCGTCGCGTTTGTGCATGCGCACGTAATGAACGTGACTGCGAGGTAAACGCACGTACGTAAAACACGCAAAAGCTTTATGAATCGCGGTCACGTAAATTACGTGCGCATGCGCAAATGCGACACACGGCCATAGAAGTGGATTGCGCAATAGCTGATTGAGCCGTTCGGAGGCTGTTTGATTCAGACACTGACAAAGAGGAAGAGGATTTTATTGGTTTTCAGAGCGACAACAAAGGAGAGAGACTGGCTGATGAGGCGATTCTGGGCCTGTTCGTTTCTGACACTGACAAAGAGGATTTTGATGGTTTTAGCACGCAGGAGGAGGAAGACATAACAAGGTAGGCTGCTTATTTTGATACAGCAGTTCCCAAACAGTCATCTCTTACTCTCCATCATCATCACGCAGCAGTCCAGTTTTTCAAAACATACTTTGTTGTGCGCTGGTGCTTTGATAGCGCCCCCTTGGTAGCCGTTAGCTGAGCCACAGATAAGCCGCACCGTTGTTTAAGGCGCAGGGTCCAAAGCAAGGGAAAAAAGTAGCGGCTTATAGTCCGGAAATTACGGTAACCTCAACACACTGGGTGTCACCACTACCTAATCTAATGTTAAAGCACTTTTGTTTACATAAATCATTTTTGTATAAAATATTTTAATGTCAAACATCATAAAGCACAATTCTTCTAGAATGCATGTAGATTCATGGCATGGGTCTACGTTAGGGTTGGGTACCGAAGTTCGGTTCCGGTATGGACCCGACCGTTACATCATCGGTAGTAACCAGACCGAAATACAACGTGAATTTCGGTGCGCCATTTCGGTGCCCCAAAAAATAGCCGCCTAATTACGCCCTCTGGTGTTTGCCGTTAATAAGCTGTAGCCTGTAGCACACAAACGTCACGTGACACGCACGCAGCAGGCTGTAGCAGGAAACACAACCCCGACACGCGCACTCGCCCATCTCCTTGTGCGGCAGTCCAGCGGTGACGTCAGCCGCGGCTCTTCGCATCTCTTCGCCCCGCAGAGCGCACTGGTCTGAAGGGTGCGGGCAGAGGTCCACTTCATGCCAGCCGTCACTCACTCGCAGCGCGCCCCATGAGATCGGTGGGACGCGCAGCTGGTCTCCGCAGCTGGAGCGAGGATCCTGGCTCCAGCTGCGGTGACCAGACGCTCGACTCCTCGCCGCTCACCAGGACGGCCGATCTGCCTCCTCCTCACATCCTGCTGCTTCTCCTTTTTTCCTTCAGCACACCTTTCATTTCCTTCGTTGTCTGTCCTTTCCTTTTCTTTTCTTTTCTGTCCTGTTCACTCTCTCTGTCGCTCTGTCAACCTGAGTGGCATCTAAATAAGTTTCCTCCTGGACACGCCCACTTACAACAGGTGATAGTGATTATCAGTCACGTTAAAATCAGTCCACAGTGATCCAAAGAATTAAAAACAAACAATATTAAAACTGTATAAAACATGCAATAATAATGTATAAAAAGAGGAAAAAAAACATGCAAATAAATAAAACTTAAAGTGCCCATGACATCGGTTTCCATGTTTTCTGACTTATCTATCATGTTGCAACGTTGAGTTCTCACCTTAAACCTGCCAGAAAGAGCAAAAAATGGCGTCCATCTGTCTCCTAGTACAGCCAGTGAGAAGCTCTTCAAGATTTCAGACCCAGGTTTCAAACAGTTTTTTTCACTCCAGCCCGCTATGAGGTCATAGTGATCCGGACTTGCTTATATGGTAAATTCTCCGCCCACATGCACGTTCACGACAACTGGAGCGAGGCAGTGCCGCCGCCATTGTCCATAGACCGTGTAGTGTTTAGTTTCAGTTTCGTTTCTCTTTCACGTGACAACACTGCCCCCTGCTGCAGCAGAAGTGCCAGGCTGCCAAATAAGAAGAAACCCAGCAGAACCGGAAGGCGGCGCTTTCTTCTGATCTCTGAGTTGCTCGTTAGGAAATAATTACAGCGTATTTTGAGTTATAATGGTGCAACGCTAATCTAGAGGCATCAAAAATTACACCTGTTTAATATAAAGTGATTAAAATATGGAGTCACAGGCACTTTAAAATCAAAACCACATTTTCACTGTGTGACAACAAGAACACCAAAGAGCCAGTCTGAGTGTTAGTTCAGTGTTTAGGATTGTATTTCCATTGTTAATCAGTAGATTGAGTTGATGTTCAGTTAATAACTGTACAGTTAATGTTTTGTACATTTAATTAATGTACAGTATAATGTAAATATTTTCTTTCTTTAAATTTTCAAGAATTTGATGTTTGGCTCGGCCTTTTGCCTTAAAGCAGCACTCCGGAGGATTTCATCAAGAGAGCAGTTTTTGAATCTAGCGTCCAAAGGCTCCTCCTCAAAACATCTCAACACGCGCGTCCGGTCGCGTGTGCGCGCGTGCACGCGGTGCATATACTTCGGACACGAACTGTACAGCTCAATGTGTAGGGTTTAATCACTCACAGTTCACAATCTTATTCCAACAATACTACGAGGGTCTGATGAGCCCTCTCTGTCCCTGCTGCTTCTGATATTAGCTGTTAGCAGAGAGCTGCTGCTGGACTCTGAAGCTCAACTTGACTCGGCCCTGGATGAACTTTCTGACCAAAATAAACGCGTAATCCTGTCAAGCCTTGCCATTCTGTGAGGTGAAAGGTTTGAAAATAAAAATAAATCCATCTTTAGCTGGAGAATGAGTAGGTTTTTAGTAGAAATGAGCTGTGAGTCCTCAGTAAACGGCTGAGACGGCAGAGAAACACACGGAGCGTCCTGTACGACAGCGCCCCCTACTGGTACAGGTTTGGTCGATGCGCGTGCATGTTGAGAGAATGCAGACATTTGAATTTCATTGGCTGAAAAATGTCGGCGGCAAGAAAAAATGGAAAGGGGTCTCTAGGAGGAAGGAGGGTCTTCATCAGAATGACAGATGTTGTGGAACTCAACCCATAGATCATGGTTTAGACCTGAAATATCATTTAAAACATTTAGAAAACTTTGATACAGAGAAAAATGCTCCAGAGAGCCGCTTTAAGAAATAAAAAGTCAGGGGATCATTAAAAAAATCTGTGTTTTTAGGTTTTAAAAGTACCGATTTAAATACCGTTTAGAAACCGGTACCGTTTTAAAAGTATCGAAATGGCACCGGTACCGAATGAAACCCTTTCAATACCCAACCCTAGTCTACGTTAAAGATATTAAACCAAACATAAAATTATGTTCAAATAATATTTTGTGTTGTTTTAATTGTGTCCAAATTGCCTTTACTTCAAAGGTACATGAAAGTCTGTTTTTGTGTCTTTTGTTTTAATTAGTTTTCTGAGTGCATACATCACTCGTTGGTGTAGGAGTTTGATATAGTTTGGGATTTTTTTGTTGTTGTTTAATCTTTGGACCCATTATTGAATGTTTTATCCTTGAAGTGGAAAACAGAAATATGTAAATTCCCAAGCCTTAATTTTATTTGTTCAAAAATATTAAAACATTTTCCTTTTCCTTCACTCTGTATTTGAGATGTGCAATTATGACTCACTATTTTTATTTTTAAAAATGGCTTCAAACTATAAAGCAGGATGAAAGACCTGAATAAAGGAACACCTATTGCATCAATTCAGCTTTGATTGGACAAAAGGCGTACGTGTTTCCATGGTTACTTTGTACCATTGATGACTGACAGAAAAAGGGTCTTCAGTCTGAATCTTGTGACACCAAATCCAAGACCTGCAAGATTGAAAATGTGAGTTAACAACAGTCAGCCTGACAGTTCAACATCAGCCACTAGACAGTCTCATTAATGGGATCAGTTCTCAGACAACTTTTACAGGTTTCTACTCCACCTTTGGTTCTTGCATCTCCCTCACCTCCACACAAATGTGGAAGCTTTATTGTTTCATTGGCATGTGTTTACAAATACATAAAGTGTCTTTGCTTGTGAGAAAAAGCCATTTTAATGATTAATGTTGTCCGCCTTCATGCATGTGCTGAAGGGTAATCGAAAGAAATACCTTCTTAAAATAAGTCTTATTTGTTTTCATTGCTCCTCATTGATATGTACTGGACAATTTGCTGGTATATATACAAACTGCACAAAAATAAAGATGAATTAATATTATTTACCAAGTCAAACTAAAAACCAGCCAGATTCTGCAGTTTTCTGCATATCTTTCCCTATTTTTGCATGAATTTTCACATTCTCTCTTGTGGACTGAAACGCCCACACATAACAGAATCAGCTGGCCATTAACAGTGGCAGGACTGTTCATAATGATTTCACCTGTCAAGTTTGATCCTGCTGCGTGGAGCTGCATACAGCAGAGTGCAATGGCCACCAGGAGTTTCGAGTCAGCGCTGACAAATGGCCAAGGTTGGCAGTGGATCAGGAGGCTCGAGGGCTGTCTGACTTATCACTCCACCAGCAGACACTATTATAGCCACTGGATTTGTCTGCAGGCTGCTGTAGTTTCAGTTTTCTTATTTCCTCATACTGCATTCCTACTCTGTCAGCCTGTTTCTCTTTCCACAAACTACTCGCAATTACAAATTTAGGATAAATGTACTATATCAACACATGCCTAAAAAAAATATCAGTATCACCCAAAAATGTTCAAATAAAAATTAAAGTGAGGGAAGATGAAGAAAAATGGGTGATCCTAACAATCTGGTTCAGATTTATCTTAATGCATACCTTTCTGTTTGCATGTTTATTTTTCATTTGTTTAAATTAAGGGCATACATTAGAGCTGAACTTGACCATTTAATAACATGGCTAATAAGGATGAAATTCATTTAAACATCTGTCACATTATTCCAGCTGTAAGCAGGAGAAAAAAAAATCTAATAGTACAGAACCTTGTTATCTACCTTTTTAAACAAAAAGTAAATCAGATTTGTGATTAAAGTTATTCAGCTTCTTTTAAAATGAAAGAAATGGTGATCACATATTTGTGTTAAAAGTAAAAATTTTGTGTCAGGAAAATATATATTCATTTAAAGCAGAGGTGCCCAGAATTCCACAGGAGTAACAGACATATTTTTCATTTACAAACACAAAAGCCATTAAAATAATTTGCTGGAGTTCCCTCAACTTGACGTCTGTCAGAGAAAATAGTCAAATAGTAAATCTGGGCACAGATTGTTTTTTTCTGCAGTTTGGTTTGGACTCTAAAAACATTTTTTTCTCTTGTTTTTCCCCCAACAGAAATGTAACAAAACACAGAGATCGCATATAGCCTGTGCAACCAGACAGTTGTAGAGTTTAAATATGTAAAAGACCAGCAAGAAAATAGCTTTAAAAGCTTATCCATCATCATAATGTCCAACACAATTTGTGCATGGTGCTCACCTCCATGCCCCTGAGTATGCCAAAACACAATGGTTCTGTAATGGCAGCTGCCCGTTTCAGAAGTCACCCATTTCCCCCCAGATTGACTTGTGACTTAATGTGAATGACAAGTGAGCTTTAAAGAGAAGGTTGTGTTTAGCCTGTCCCTGAATTATGAACTGAAATTCAACAAATTTCTGAAGTTAAATAAATCCTGAGGGTGACAGAGCTCCCTCATCTAGGGGGAACTCAGTTGCTGCTCATCCACAACAAAATGAATCAGTTAAGGTGGTTCAGATAAATCTACTAAAGATGCCTCCTATAGTCCTCTTCTTTTGGAGATTTTCCAGGCACATCTTGCAGGGAGGAGAAACTGGAAAAGACCCAGAACTTCCTCGTGAGATTAAATATCTTCTCCAGCCTGGGAACATTCTTCAGGATTCATCACACCCAGGACATGTACTGTTTGAACGCCTGCCATCACGCAGACGTCTCAGATCTATAAAGACTAAAAAACAGTCAGCTTCCTTTAAGCTTTAAACCAACACCAGTTAAGAGACATGTGCAATACAATGTACTGTATGTTTCATTCTTTTTATATATTTATCATCTTAGCTTTAACCAGAGTGATTGTGGGGATTTTGTTGTACAATGTCTCATTGCTACAATGGCAATAAAGATCCTGATTTTGATTCTGAATGCCTTTGGATCCCAGGAGGAGCTTGATAGTGTTGCTAGGAAGGCAGAGGTCTTAGTTTCTCTTCTGGTACCTCTACAACCCAACGTTGAATAAGTAATAATGGATTATTTGAAAAAAAAAAAACATCAGCTGTCTTTTTTGTTGTGTTTGACCAACAATGTTTCCACACATAATTAATACATTTAACTTAAATGGACAATGACTAAATGTCAGAGGAGAACATATTTTGTCCATATTCTCAGATATTTATAGGCTGTTTATTCATTTATAATCACTGTTTTGTTCGGTCTAAACATAAAACTGCTTTTTTTAAGGTTAAAGCAACATTGAACAGAGAATCAAAGTACAACTCAGATTCTGCTCCTCTGTAGAATAATGGTGCCATCATCATTACCTAACCAGGCAGACGGATGGAAATGATGTGAAAGGAGCATAATTTCTTTATACAGTACAGTTAATGGAAAAGCTTGTTGCTTTCTATCATAAAGCATGTAATTTACTATAATTACGTGTCTCCTCTGTGCAAAGCAGTGTTAGAACTCATGCTACGTTTTATTCTGAGACCAGATGTTCTTAACCACTAAACATTTATTGTTCAAACTTGTTTAAGTACCTGCTCCTGCTCAAACTTCAACAAACACAACAAAAACAAATTAAAGAATGAATGAAAACAAAACAGAAGTCTGAATGAAAGTGAGATGGAAAAAATGAATGGGGTGTGACATGAAGTGAATCCAAGTCTTCTGAATGATGTCTTTAATTTACATCCACGAGGTAACATAGGGCACTTTATAAGTGGTTTGTGATTTATTTCAATCCAGATCATTAGGTGGCAGAAACAGCATGAAACTTCTGACCATCATTTTACAAGGCCACCAGGACATTTAATTCGTCGCAAATGACCAGTAATTGATCTGTTGTTTTTTTCTTTGGACTTGTCAGAGTGAGTTTGCAGGCTGTTGTGAGGATGAATAATATCAGAGGGATAGTTTTATAGCGTTGAATGATGGCTGTGGTCACTTTGATTCAGCCAGTGTCACTAATTGAGGCTAGAAAAACGATGGCTTCCTCTTTTGCATGACAAAGCTCCTTCGTGGTGATTCAAGGAGAACGATGTGCAGATATCTCCGCAAACATTAGCCATATGATTGACAAACATAACACATAATTTTGTTTGTTGCAAAAGGAAGCCAGGAGACAATGCAACAGGCTCTTAGTTGCCTGTGTGCAGATTATTATTTTTTTGTTAGTTCTGTGCAAGATTTTGGCAAAAATTATTACTTTCCTCCTCAAATCTTCTTTTTCTCCATTTCAGGTTCTTGTTTTGTCACGTCTCTTTTTCTAATGCACATGTTCATATTCTTCTTGTCTTACTTATGAATGCTGCAGCAGTAACAGCAAGAAAGGGGGGGGGGAATCAAGCCTCTTTGCATGATGACTATTCAGGGAATGCAGATGCCTGCTTTCATTGAGGTTGGTTTGAAAATGAATAGTCTGTGTGCTGCATATTGTGAGGGAAAGAATGAGAAACATACTTCAGCGTTTGAGGGACATAAAAATATCTTGTACTCTGCAAGAAGTAGACGATATAAGAATGAAGCTGTTGTGAATATCAAACAATCCTTCACTCTCAATATGACAGTTTGTCAAAGGTTTAACAAACAGGAACTCTAATAATGCCAAACCCTGTTTTTTTTTTAAGTATTAATGCAACATCAGCAATAACATCAAATTTGCTTTTCAGGAAACATCAGTCCACGCAAAAGGTTACATCATGGTTCTCGTGTTCACATGTGCAAAGCTGTTGACTCACGCACATGCTACTTTTAGAGTAAGCGACTGTATTTAAAGGCACACTATGTAACTTTTTCATATTTTAAATATTTTTCTTCAGCCAGTATGTGCTAATATGACCCTTTACAGGGTTAATGAAAAGTCACTTAGCCCCATTTTCTGCTTGGATCCAGGATACAGCGTTTGCAACTTCTGAGTCTCCGGTCTGGTGCCCTAAAGTCTCACAAAGTCACCTATCTTGCAAGGGTTAGGCTAACCCAATGTGGCTAGCTGTTATGCTAGCCCTGGAGCATATTTAGCTCATGATTCCTGCATTTTTTCTATCTCTCCCTGCTTGAACACAGCTGGTTTCTTTGAATGAGTGATGAACCGCTCCAGTAGAAAGCAGTGAAGGCTGAGGAGACATTTCAACAGTTAGATTTAGGTGTTTCTGAGCAATAACAATGCTAACACTTTTACCACAGTGACTTAAAACAGACACTAGGCGGTGAAAAAACAGTGCAACTGGTTCTTAAACAACAGTTAGGTACTGTCTACAAGGTACAACCTCCTGCTAAATGATTTTTAATCAGTTCTTTTTGACTGATCCTGTTATCACTCAGTTCAATGAGAGACATTAGCTCTCTCCTTCAAATTATGCACTTTTCTAAGAAAACAAAAACCTCTCTAGGATAAGTGTGTTTAAGAATGAGCAAAATGTACGTAAAATATTCAGCTGAACTCCTAAAAATGTATTGTCACTATAATCAGCTGAATGGTGTGGGCTAAAGTAGTGGACTGCTGCTGGTTACGTAACAACAGTCCGTTAAAAATATATGTCCAGTATGTCCGAGGTCCTTTTGACGAGGCTACAGGTTGTAAAAGTCCAACTTTATTGAACCTGCTGTTCAAAGACCAAATCTGTGCACATGGTTTACTAAACCGAGGGAACAGATTTTTTTCACGTTAAATTTGTTTCAACACCTGACCCCTGCTGGCTTCGTAAAAACGAAATAACAGAAAAGAATGAAAAAGAGTCTTATCAAATAAACTTTCCAAAGTTGTACAGCAGTAAATCTCCAGACAAGCCAGCTCTTTTGTATTGGTTTCTTTGGTTATACTTGCAATTTACAGTATTTTGTCTGATGCATTTTGGGCACCATCAGAGTCTTATTGTGACATATCATTTACAAGCCCAATGGGAGCTCCTTCTTTTTATATTATTACTGGTAAACAAACTTTAGAGTAATGACAAGTATCTCCTTTTTGTGTGCCATCATCTACCACAAACTCCTATTTATCTGTTTTGGGAATACCTTTTAGTCTCGTACTGATCATATGTGTATCATATTCATTTAGCTGTTCTCAGTTTTACCTTTTCAAGCTCATGCAGAGGTGAGACTTTATCCTCCACACACCCACTCTACAACTGGAATATTTTGACTACATGAGCAAAGCTCTTCATTAAATTCATCTCTTTTCTTCCTAAAAGTATTTTGAGTTTGAACCTGTGAATGTGAACACAAAGAGAATGTGAACTCCTCGTGGAGAGGCAGAAACCGTTGATCCATGTAGTGTGAGGCACCCTAACTTTAGCAAACATGCCATGTGTCAACATTTCATCAGTTCATTCTAATAATTACTTGTAACAAATTGGAAAATAGCCAAGTAAATTAGCATAGGTTCCCATTTTCTGTATTTTACATTGCTGCAAGGTCAGGAAAGGCAGAAATTTTGGCTCGACTTTTTAACACATGGAATTTTATTTTATTTTTTTACTGAAATTGAAATGAAAGACTGTGAAAATTGTCTGAGAAAAGCAAGAACTCTACTCTTCATGCTTGGAAGTTTTGTTTGCTTCAGTTTAACTGGGGTAAGTAAATACAGCTACTGCAGTTATTGTGCATTTATATAGTTTTTCATCAGAATGAAAAGATGGAGAAGCTTGCAGAATTTTGAAGTTTCAAGACTCTCATGGGCATCGTGGTAATGGCCTGTTGAAAAAACAAACAAAAAAGAGCTCTGGTGTTGCTAGGATACTTGTTTCCAACTTACACAGTGAAACACGGATTCAAACCCATTATGTTTGGTAGTTTATGACTGTCAATACCTGACATTTCCACCTTAGCTCTAGCTGGAAAATAAACATGTTTATCCCTCTGCAATATCTGACATATTTACACGTACACAATTAGAAAGCAGTTTTCACACCTGATTAGTCACCATTTGTTGTCATATAGGCTAATGATCTACATTCCCAAGAAGAATATTATTTATATAGTGCTGTGTGGGTGCTTTTACTGAAGAGACAATGATAAATGTCAGATAAATGCTCATTTGATGAGGGAATTTTTTTTTCAGAAATACTTTTTTCCATCAGCTGTTTTAAACACCTGAATATGCCTCATAATAGATGCCTTCAAGCAAAGTTTTACATCCGTGCACAATGTGACAATAATGGTGTTTTTCCACTCTGTATGAATTTATTCACATTCAGACTTGTTGCAAACAGATATTTGCATTTGGACATTGGTTTTTAAATCTAAATATTTTCATTTCCACCTTTGGGATTTCATCCAATCCTTTCGTCATATCAATAAAGAATGAAACACATTTGGTTTTAGAACATTTGACTTAATCAAAAGCTGAGACTAAGCTTTAGTTGTTGTGTTGTGGCTTTTTGTTGTTGTGTTGTGGCTTTTTGTTGTTGTGTTGTGGCTTTTTGTTGTTGTGTTGTGGCTTTTTGTTGTTGTGTTGTGGCTTTTTGTTGTTGTGTTGTGGCTTTTTGTTGTTGTGTTGTGGCTTTTTGTTGTTGTGTTGTGGCTTTTTGTTGTTGTGTTGTGGCTTTTTGTTGTTGCGTTGTGGCTTTTTGTTGTTGTGTTGTGGCTTTTTGTTGTTGCGTTGTGGCTTTTTGTTGTTGCGTTGTGGCTTTTTGTTGTTGTGTTGTGGCTTTTTGTTGTTGCGTTGTGGCTTTTTGTTGTTGTGTTGTGGCTTTTTGTTGTTGCGTTGTGGCTTTTTGTTGTTGCGTTGTGGCTTTTTGTTGTTGCGTGGTGGCTGTATTTTGTTGAACCTTCTGGGCCACTGTACAAGAGGCATCCAGGATTTTAACAATTTAGCATTTAGTTTCAAACTCGACAAATGCCTTATTTAAATGATATCTTCACATAACTGATTTTTGGTTTGATAATAATGGTCAAAACTACTCTACAATACAAAAACATTAAATGTTTATTTTCTGTAAGTCTTTTTCGGACATGCTCTATATCACCTGCAGTTGTTGTTTCATATCAATTTGTCTTTTATGAAAATGGATTGGCGTCACAGAAAAAGTGAGCCTGTCTGGTATTGATTGCAAAGGGTTTAGTTAAAAAAAACAAGGGAAACCAAAAGCAGTGCAACTACTATGGACTTTATGAGTGAGAAAACACAAGCCAAGGTCAAAGTAAATCAGAGCTTCAACTGAAGTAGCATTTTTATCACTGAAAGCAGTCACCAGGAAAGAAAAAGATACCAAAATGAGCATCATTATTTCTCTGCATCAGATGATGGAGAGAAAGTTACAGCTGGGTAAAATATATGATTTTGTCTCCTTAGCAGTAAAAGGTTTTTGCTAAATTATTTGGAAATCTTTAATTTTGTAATCAAGATTGAAATTTGTTTTGAAGACACAAATTTTAAAATGAATCTTCCAACATCTAACTTCATAACATTAAAACAATTAACTCAGCTTTTAGATTGGGAAATGTGCTTCATTTCATACTCTATAATCCAGTGAATGTTCGAGAGTTTTTGAATAAATGAACCATTTTCTAAGATTTTGATTTTCCTACTCAAAAAGATACCAAAATAAGCATAGAATAAAAATAAATTAATTGTCAAAAATGCTTATATTTTACCTATATTCAAATAGAAAGTGTGAAGTGTACATATAACAAGGTGTATGGGGTACTGATCTGCTGCTAAACTGCCTGTGTGAATAATTTATAGAGGTGGAGTTAAGTACTTAAGTGCTGAATAAATGACCCCAGCTAGAACTTTGTTTGCTTGCATTAGAGCAGACCTCACTGAACTGATTCCTGTTTGTCCTTTGAAGATGCAGTGAGAAAAGGACGAGACTTTCTGGGCTGCAACTGTTGGCGACTAGTTGGAGACACAAACTTGCAAAAAAAAAGTTTCGTTTTTTTCCAAAAATCAAACAGAACTGGTATATACAGCACTTTTCCTAGAGGTTGTTCTTTTGTCTGGGTCACTTTATGATTAAGATGTAATTGCTACTAAATTGCAAAATTTGTTCAGCTATTTTTGTTGCAATTTAGTGTTTTAATATTAAGTTTTAATTTTTAATATTTTGGCAAGATTGTTACCAAAGTTGTGTCACGTTTCTTCCCCTCTCTGGGTCATGGAAACTAAACTGAGGATCACTTTCAGAGAGGCCTTGTGACTCATATAAAGAACTTTGGAACAGTTAGACAATATTGTAAAATCTCTTATAAATGCCATTCAGAATATTTTGCCAACATTTTTAGCTCAATGAGATACTGGCCTAATACACCATAGAGGTCAAGCAGCATATTGTGATCATTTATCAATTGGAAGACTTGCAACATTTTTTTTCTTTTTGCTGAAATCCAATAGTTATTTTAATGTATCCTTGGTGTGACCCCTTGTCTTTGCTGAGATTGTTCATTTTTAACACAGAATGAAGTAATCATTTCAACTAATCAATGAAATTAAACAATGAATTTCCGACAAATGGTAAAAAACAACTGTTTGCAATTAATTTTCTGAGGATGCGTTAGAGACAGGGGCGATTCGGGGGGAGTGTCTCTCTACTGGTTTGAGGGAGCATCAAGCTGGGTATATAAACTGAGGAGAATTAACAGAAACAAAGAACATACTTTGAAAGACTTAAGACGATAAATATTTTTATAGGTTATGAACAATTAATCAGTAAAATTATATCAAATTGAATGCCAGATTGTTTAATGTTGAAATATTTTAGGCAACCAAATACAAGGATGCAACAGCTTCATCACCTTCAGGTCCTTTGTCGGACAGCAGGACTCAGTCAGCTGGAGGAGAAGAGACTGGCTTCAACATGTTTCTGCATGCTGCCCTGCAAACACGTTTACATTCACAACTTGTTGCTGCCACTTGGGAGAAGTCCCAGAAATATGTGGAACAATCTGTGATGTGGGTTAAACGTGTTTGTGTTGATGCTGTTGTTGGTTCTATGCTTTGCTATGAGATTGATTTATTTGATTCAGAGTGGCAAAAATCAGTTTTGTAGCAGAAAAAAATGTGTAAAAAAATTGTTCTTCAGCTATTGTTTTCCATGCAGGTTGATTCCTCTTTTGAATTATCTTCTCTTACAGAATCAGTTGGTTCTTGCCTTCATCTTACAAGATTTTGTTTTATTAGTTTTTGTTGGGAGAACTTAGGTGCAGATGTAGCTTTTGTTTAGTCATGTTTAGATATCTGCAGTTTATTCATTCATTAACCTATTTTTTTTTTTTACCAGGAAAGTCCCATTAAGATTCAGAATCTTTTTTACAAGGGATTCCTGGAACATACAATTTATAACCCTATCTGGCATGTTGTGATTTGTGTGGGAACCATGAGTACCTCGAGGAAACCCACGCATGTATGGGGAGAACATGCTAACTCCACACAGAAAGGCAGCAGCTGGGATTTGAACCTGTGACCTTCTTGATGTGAGGCAACAGTGCTAACAACTGTGCAATAAGGAATTTGAAAACAAGCTAGGTATAGTTATAACTGCCTTGTGTTTGTGTCGGCTATAATTTTAGGCCGCGCCTCCCCCAGACATGGGGTTGTGCTTTTCCACAGTATCAAGAGAGTGTATAACACCAGCCGTTGAAGCGCTATGCTAATGTTCACCCTGGTTTTTCTTCTTTCTACGTCCAAACGTTTTTTGTTTTCTGCTAGCTGAAAAGGTGTTTTTTTGTGGGGGACTCTGGTATTTTTTCCTAAAACTGAAGTGCTAACAGTTGACTGTTTTGTCCTTCTCTCACTTCCAGGATGTTCAGCTGCAAAATGCTCCAGCATGCATGAATGGAGGATCCAAGGAAGTGAGGCGCTTCAGCGAGACAGACAGCCGGATTGTACAAAAGTTACTTTCAGTAGATTGGCTGAGGTTTTTAGAGAACTGTGGAACAACCACTTTATTAATTTCTTTCTTTTTTTTATCGCCACAATATATTTAAAGCTATACTTTGTTAGAATGATGAAAAAACATGTTTTAAGCTACATTGTTTATTAAATTCCCTATAAGTGCATACATATTTTATGTTAATCTATTTTTGTTGTTTTTAACATATTTTTTATTGTATTTAATGACAATGTAATTATATTATACAAACTAGATGAAAATAATGAATTTTGCATAAAATATTAGATTTAAAATATTAAATTTTATAGCAAGTTTTTGACAACGAAGGGATGCATCTTTTCTTAGTGTTGATTTTAACTAAATATTCTCTTTATAACTGTGAATAAAAAATCAAAACATTGTCTAATACACATAGATACATGTATGTTAAAAAGTAAATAACACCTAATGTCAACAGTTTCATCAGTAAGTTTCACATTTCTTCATCTATCTTCAAGTACTTGACACTAAAAATGTCAACTCATACAAAAACAACAAACTAAAACATGATACCAACTGTCTTAATGGGAAGGTCATGAAATAGATCATCATGATAACCTGAAAAACACCATTGAATAGAACTTTGTGCAACAAAATGTTAGAAAACACAAAACTCTCCAAAACATAGGCAATAATTAACCAATGACCTATAAGAAAAGAGAAGCTTTTAGTTTCTAAAGCAGACTCTTTATGACAGACCTCAGATCAGCAGGCAGCTTTGTCCAGAGAGAAGAACCACTATAACTGAAAGCACTTTTAGCAAACTGCTTCTGGACTGAATTGGACGACCTTCACCTGGTGACCTGAAAGGTCTGATCAGTCTGTAGTCAGAGAGCAAGTCGGAGATAAACTGAAGGACCAAACCATTAAGTTCTTTATGAAATATTGGGAAGATTTTGAAAGTCATTCTATACTGAATAGTGAACAAGTAATGTGAGTTTTCTGTCATAATGACAGCAGTTACTGAGGCTAAAGCTCAATCAGATGCATTGTTAGAAAACATTATTAAATGCTTTTATTTCCTAAAAGTTTAGACTCTTTCTTGGAAGAGAAAAAACAGGTCTATTTGAAATAATAAATTGTTTTAAATTATACAGAATACATTGTTAGAATAATGCACAACTAAAATATCTCAATAATATAACTGTGAAAAAACATTTTAGAGGACAAAACACACCCATCCATTCTCTGTTCCTACATAACAAGAACAAAGTCATTGATAATTTAAGTCATGACAAGGAAACAATTGTCAAATCCTTGTGTGATGTAAGATCAGTGGTGTGTACTTTAAGATTTCATTAAGAAATAATTAAAATGAGAATATTGCAATAAAAAAGAAAAAGCAATAAGATTTGGTGATAGTGACATCCAAAGCATTTGTGAATGTAATGTTAATACCATCAAAAATGACAAGAAAGAGTGTTGGCTTTTAGAATGGGTGTGTTCAGTGACATTTGAATAAAAGGACTGAAAACAGTTAATGAATATTGATGTCATCCCACATAACTGATTTAGAGAAAAGTTCACAGATGTTAACAAAGTTTCAGTTTATGGATATGAAGATTTAAATGTTGAACTATTGACTAAACCTAATTAGTCAAAACTATTAAATAATTTGATTTATTTTTAAATGAGACGGATTTGAAAGGGGGAGTTAAAGGGTACCCAGGGCCCAGAATGAAGGAAAGAAAGTCACACTTTATCTTGACAACATAAATTATAGTAATAATAATGATATTAATGAGATTAATGACTTCTTTGATAGACTAAACAGCTCAATGCTTTTCTTCATTGAAAGCCAATATAAAAAAGAAAAAAATACTTTAAAGACCTCACTCTGCAAACATAAAACCTCATCAGTAGGTATTGACTGTTTTCTCCTACATTTTTTTAGGAGCTTAAATTGCTGGTTAAAATAAATCTTGGAAACATGCATCCCTAGCAGGTTTACTACTGCCAGTCTTAAACAACAGGCTCATAGCCTGACAAGTCAGACTATATATGTGGAAATATAGTCTGGCCACGATTTACTGAAACGACACATTCATAGGGGCGGGATTGACGGTTGTCAATCAAACCGTCTTCACATGCTATATTGGATAGCGCTAGGACCAATCAGAGCTGTTTAGCAACAACTAGAACCAGCTGGTATAGATTAAACTTTTACTGTAACTCGTCGACAAAGTGGCCAATAAATCCTCTTTCAAAATAAAAGATTTAAGTGCCTCTATTTGTTCGCATCTTAAAGTAAAGTAAGTAAAGTAAAGTTTATTTATATAGCACCTTTCACGGAAAAAATCACAAAGTGCTTCACAAAAAACAGAATCAAACATGATAAAACAAATAAAATTAATAAAACAAACAAAATATCATTACAAATCAAAATCATTAAACAGCATTAAAGAAATGCTCAAATCTAAATCGTCCAAAGTTGATGACAAAGCCGTTTCAATCGAATGCCGTTCCCGAGCTGCCGCCATGTTTAAATTCAGAGTCGGAGCTCTGCCGTCATTGGCTAATCCCACCCACCAAACCATTAGAGCACTTTGATTGGCCCGGTGCGAAACTGACCGGACCAATCAGTGGGCTGCAGAGGTTTCAATGCAGCGTGGCTAGACCAAAGTCTGCAGAGCAGAACTGACAAAGCTACTAGATACTACCATATCAGAGACTTGGATAACTCCTGAAAGGGAAGAGGATTTTGAAATAAAGGGATATGAATTCATTCATGTAGATAGAATCAATAGGAAAGGAGGTGGGGTGGCACTCTACGTGGATAAAAACTTGAACTATAAAAAATAGGAAGAATGACAACAATTATTGATGGAGTGATGGAATGTGTAACAGTGGAATTAACCATGGAAAAAAGGAGAAATATACTTGTCAGTTGTATAGACAGAACACCAGGATCAAATATTGAGATATTTAAGAATACTATGGAGGAATTATATACAAATCTAAACAAGAAAGGGGTGTTTATTGCTGGAGATTTTAATATAGATTTATTGAATCCAAATCACAATAGCAGCACAGAGGATTTTATTGATTACATGTACAGTATGGGGCTATTTCCCCTGATAACAAGACCAACCAGAATAACATCTCATTGTGCAACTCTATTAGACAACATATTTACAAATAAAATGGAAGAAAATATAAAAGGTGGCATATTAGTAATAGACTTAAGTGATCATTTACCAGTCTTTGCAGTATACAACTGTCATTATAAACTTCATAGACATGAGGATACATTTTTCTATAAAAGAATAAGAACAGAGAAGACATTAAGCTGTCTTAAAAGTGACCTTCTAAAGCAAGATTGGACTACTGTATATAGACAAAATGAAGTCAATATAGCATATGAAACATTTTTAAGAACATTTAATATATTATTTGATAAAAACTGCCCAGTGATTAAAATTAGAAGGAAAGACAATTATGAAGGATCACCGTGGATGACTAAAGGACTTCAAAATGCTAGCAAAAAAAAGTACACCCTATATCGAGAATTCATTAAAAAGAGAACCATAGAAGCAGAAAGGAAATATAAAACTTACAAAAACAAACTAATTAACATAATGAGAAGCTGTAAAAGAGATTATTTTATAAAAAAGTTAGGGCAAAACAAAAATAATACAAAAGGGATATGGAGTATATTAAATAAGATAATTTAAAAAAATATGGATTATCTGGGGTATTTTATAGAGGGTACAGAAAGTATCAGTGACATGAAGGAAGTAGTAAATGGTTTCAATGAATTTTTTGTAAATATAGGGCCCAAGCTGGCAGAGGAAATAAAGGTTGGGGAAATAGAAAGGAGTACTGGGGATAATATTGAGAGAAATACGAGTTCAATGTTTTTAAGAGCAGTGGAAGAAAAAGAGATTTATGAAATTGTTAGAGGATTCAAGAATAAAACCAGTACAGATTGGAATGATATTGATATGATAACAGTGAAAGTTATTGATGGCATTGTAAAACCATTAAGCAGCATTTTTAATTTGTCTTTTCAAAATGGGGTGTTTCCACAAAAGATGAAGGTAGCGAAAGTCATCCCCATTTATAAAACAGGAGAAAAACATAAGTTTACAAATTATAGACCAGTGGCAATACTTTCACAATTTTCTAAGATATTAGAAAAACTCTTTATTAAAAGATTTGATAGTTTTGTGGAAAAACATGACTTGCTGACAAATAGTCAATATGGATTTAGAAATAATAGATCGACAGCTTTGGCATTAATCGATTTAATGGAAGAAATAACAGGCTGTATTGACAGTAGGAAGTATGCACTTGGAGTGTTTTTAGACTTAAAAAAAGCATTTGACACGGTCAATCACGAAATTCTAATAAGAAAATTGGAAAAGTATGGGTTTAGAGGAGTGGTATCAGATTGGATAAAAAGCTATGTAGAAAATAGGAAACAATAGAGTTTATGCACGGTCACTTCCTGGTTGCGATAGACTCTGCCCCTCCCTTCCGGTTCAACGCTGTTCCCACACAGACTGGACAAAATTGATTTTTTTACCTGTTTTCTTCAAGACCTGCCGCACATCACGGTAAACGATGTCCACCGGATTTTTGAAAAACACACAGAGACGTCTGCGAGCAAGCGGGTGAAGGACTTTAAGCTGTATATAACCAGCTTTATTCATGAAATTGAAGGTAAGCTAACAGCGTTAGCTCGTAGCTTCCATCATCAAAAAACAGTGAGACAAATCTATGTAGCCGTGATCGTGGGCTCCAACTGCTTCACAACTTTCAACTTTCTCTGGTCTAGCTGTACGTTATCAAACACCAAGTCTTCATTCACCAAAAGAATAGTTGTTCCAGTGAAATAACACACGTACGGCGCCGCGCCTCCTCCTTTAGCCTCCTCCACTCGGCTCTTTGACTACTGTGCTGCAAAGTGTGGACTGCAGACACGGTGTGGTTAGAAATGATCACGTTTTCTCTTCTTAAGTTCACAATCCTTCCTTTTTGTAGTTATTTATTCAGTGGAAATGTGTGGAAACGGACTGATGAATTCTATTCAGCTGATGCGGTACACAACGGAACACAGCAGTGTTCAGCTGTCGAGGCTTCCCGTCCGCTGATACTTATATGATGGCTTCATTTCTTAGTGCTATAATATTTATATCATACTGTACTATACTATACTATTACTCGTTTTGATTATAAACAATATCTTTAGCTGGAAATGCACTCTAACTCTGGAAATCTTCACGTTTCAAATGGAACTGGAAATGGTCCCGCGAGGTAATTTTAAACCGGAAGTTCTACTAAGTACTCTGTGCATAAAGCCCATTCGTACAAATAAATGAGTATAAATCAAATTTCAGGGAGATTGCATGTGGAGTACCTCAAGGTTCAGTACTAGGTCCAAAAATGTTTATCATGTACATAAATGACATTTGTAAGGTATCGAAGATACTAAAATTTGTATTATTTGCAGATGACACGAATATTTTTTGTTCAGGTGGGGAATTGTCACAGGTGGTGGAGATTATCTCAAAGGAAGTTAATATAGTAAAAAAAAGTGGTTTGATATAAACAAGTTATCATTAAATCTAGATAAAACTAAATTTATGGTATTTGGAAACCAAAAGGACAATGTCAACATTGAAATATGTCTTGACAATGTATCTTTAGAGAGAGTGAATCAATTCAAATTTCTGGGAGTGATCATTGACCATAAAGTCTGTTGGAAACCTCACATAGCTTACGTTAGGGGTAAGTTAGCGAAGAGTATTGCTGCTCTGAGGCAAGCAAAGCATATTCTGGACCAGAAAGCACTGTATGCAATATACTATTCATTAATATTACCATATATGAGTTATTGTGTAGAGGTATGGGGAAACACATACAAACGTAATACAAATATAATAAGTACAATGCAGAAAAAGGCCATTAGAGTAATAAATAATGCAGGATTCAGAGATCATACAAATATACTTTTTATTAATACACAAGCTATGAAATTTCAAGACTTGGTTAAATTTAAAACAGCACAGATAATATATAACGCAAGAAATAAAATACTTCCAAATGAGATTTGTAAATTGTTTATGGAGAGGGAAGGGGAATATGACTTAAGAGGAACCTGGAATTTTAAATACAGAGGGCTAAAACAACTCTAAGAAGTATGTTTATTTCAATAGCAGGAGTCAAAGTATGGAATAGTCTAGCAACAGAAATAAAACAAAGTAATAATATAAACTATTTTAAAACTAAATATAAAAAGCAAATTTTGGAAATATGAGAGAAGAAAATAGGGTGAATATAGGACGGTAGAGGAAGTGTCGTTTCGGTTTGTTTCATTATTTGTAAATCTGATAAACTAGATATCCTCTGGAAGGATATAGTAATGTATGTATGCAAATATATATATATGTCATATGTCACCCTCTAGTGTCCTCCTCGTGTACTGTCTTGTGCCTTGTTTAAACCCTCTGCCTTCTGTCTCCACAGGTGAAATCCATTTGTTATCCTGCCACCTGTGTCTCGTCTTGTCATCACCTCCCTCTGTATTTAAGCGTGCCTGTCTTGTCAGCGTTTGTTGGATCCTGGTTGTGTTTGGTCGTGTTTTGGTCCTAGTACTAGTCAGTGTTAATAAAAAATACCTTTAACCTACCTGCGGTTCCTCCATCTGCGTCTGGGTCCTACATTCAACCCTGGTTTACAACAATATATGTATATATTTTTCTTTTTTGGTCATTGTAGTTGTTTCTGATGTTTGTTTTCTTGTTTGAGATGCTGAAGCGTATTTACTAATTGTTAGTTGATTCAAGAAGGGAATGAATAAGAAGTAAGATTAAAGGGGGTAGGGCAAAATAAGTGAAAACTTCTGCCTATTCCTTTTCAAACACAAAAGGAATGATGAAATGTATTGGAGATGTATGCACAAGTTTGAAAAAAAATCACTAATCACTAGGCTATTATTTAACTGGAGTACAAACATTATTTAATAGAGATGTGTATGTAGTTGTAGTAGTTAGCATTAGCGCTAGCTCCACCAGTGAACACAGATCAGTAAAACATGAACTAAATTAGAGAATTACAATAAATGCAACTGATGGATAATTAAACCTACAACCTCACAATTTATTATGAGAGTGTTTCTGAACATTCCTTGTCCCCTACTACTTTTACTTTTATGTCTGTCACGCACACGTGAAACCGGAAAACATCTGTCACAAAACAGTACACGACTGGAACTCAGAACCAAACATTAGTTCCGCTCCATGGACAGTAGTTCTGCTTGCATCAAATGCAAGCTGCGATTAATTGTGTAAATTCTTTAACGAGTTTTTTTTTCCAGATTAATTAATCAAGATTAATGCATTAAATTCCCACCCCTTGTTCAAACAGATTTCTGATGATACTTCATGATCTTTTATGTAAATAAAAATAAAGAAATTTGATGTCTAGCAATTTTAGTTCCATTATTCTGGCAATTAGAGATGTGTGGTCATTAAGCCAAGAATAACTGTTATCTTTGTCTTATATCACTGGAAAAAATGTGTTTGACAGACATTGAACAAGTGGACATGGGGGCCCGGCCCACCAGGGAAGTTTATACATAAGGCCCAGATTTCTGTGGGTCCCCCCCTGCCTGTTACAGAACACAAAACTGTTGCTGGCAGGTGATGTTCCTATTTGCTACTTATTAAAACTGGGATGGAGACGGGTCTCAGTGAGTAACACATTAACAAATGTGTTAATAGCAATGATTTAATTAAAGTGAAAGTCTTATTAGACTAAATTCTCAAAATAAATTGAATTGTGTAAAGTGTTTCATCAAGTTAAAGAAAGGAAAGAAAAAAGTTTGTTTTGATTCCTTATCAATATTAACAATCTATTTGATATGTGAGTGCTGTGAAAATTATTGTGGCAAAAAATATTGTAAGAATACAACGTGAGCTTACGTTTGCAGGAATAAAATAAATGATTTGATGAAGTTAACCATCGTCTGGAAAAGATATAGTCTATTCTGAAAAGTGGTGTTATGTAGAGCAAAGATTACCACTGACTAATAAGATATGCATCTCATAACATGCTTATATGCACGTGACGATATGCATATGCATGTTGAGATGCAAACTGCTGCACCACTTTGTCAGCACAAATATGCAAGTTGTTAAAACTATGCAACATTAAGCGTGCTCCCCTGGGGCATCTATGTTTAGTATCAGCCATGTGATTTATTCATGTAATGAGGGTCAGTTTTTCCAATGTGCATCAGGAACGTATAGTTTTTATAAGCTCCTGCAAATCCAGGTGGGGTGGTCATGAGTGGCACAGCTGCCTTCCTGAAATGAACACAGAGGCCCAGATTCAGTGAGTGCATTCAAAGAGAATAATGCATGCATGTGAGTGAATTGAACAGTTGGTGTTGCAGTATGTATGAAAACATATATTAAACATGTTTTTAGATTCGTCCTGTTTGCAAATTATGATCAAGAAGGTGAAGTAATGTTCCATAAGCAAGATGAGCCTCTCTGCGGTCATGCACAAATGTTTTTATTTAAACGATAAAGCAAAAACAGAGTGATACCAAAGACAACTGGCAACAAATGAGCTGCTGGCAGAGAGAAGCTTGTGTCAAACTGCAGCAGTTATTATAATCAGTAAGTCAAACAGCTTGTGGGGAGGTTTGTCCATCTTTTATTAAACATTTGAAAGTGGCATAAAGGCACAATTGAGAAATCTCTAAACTCATTTATTATAAATCCACAATTTTTCCACCCAAATGAATTAGTCATGTAATTTCTTGGGAATCGAGGCTGAATCATGGATATTACAGAGAAGTTCAAACTTGAGAGGCTATTTCAGGTTTTGTTTTGTTTGTTTGTTTTTTTTGTTTTTTTGACATTTTTCATTTAAATGTCAAAATGCATGCTGATGCATTTTGTTAAACTGAAATGCTGTCATTTTTCAGACACTAAAAAAAAAAACACCCAAAATACTTCTTTCTACATTCAGAGCTTTTAGTGAAAGTATAACCTGTTGCTATTTACAGAGTGTAGCACTTGGTTAGAATTTGAAATGCCTCGTTTCTGCTGTACAACAGCAACAAAAAGCATTTCGTTTTAAAGCTGAATTGTAAAATTGCTCATGCAATTGTTTTTTCCATCTAATCTCAAAATGAACTTTAAAAGCAATCTGTGTTTCAATCTGATAAAAATCCTTTCCTTTTTTAAAATTCTAATTTCTTCTTTTAGGTCTCTTCCCGGTTGGACGTGCCCGAAACACCTGACCAAGGAGGCATCCAGGAGGCATTCTAACCAGATGCTCGAGCGGCTCCTCTCAATGTGAGATTCATGACAGAGTCTCAGACATTAGCTCGCTGTTTCTGGGTGGAAGGACGGGTTGAAAGATACTGAACCCCAGGTTTTTGCTTCTACAAGAAATAGGAGTTTATGCTAAAAAATGAGAATGTTCATTCTTTAAAATAATTTTTTATTATTGCTGCTTGAATAAAGCTATTTGCCAGCAGCCATGTAATCATAAACAGGAGGGAAATGAAGGAGTTTTTAATTATTATGATTCATGTCTGCTTACAAATGTATCCTGCTTGTAACCTTTTAATTTTCAGCATCAGCTTTCGATGCACGGACCAAAGGTTTTGAACAATCAAAAGACATTCCATTCTTGTGAGGAATCAGCAGAACTTTGTTTTGAATCAGCAACATCAACGGAAAAAGTTATTAGTTAGCTACCTGTGAACAGTAATAAACCAACAGCAGCAGATTCTTATCTTTTTGTCATGAATGCAATCATGTGTTATTGTGCAACCTGTGTTCTAATAAATACTGAGCTGAGAAAAGATCCCTCAGAGTTCCACTCCGATGCCTAACCAGCAGACGGGTGGTCTCTCATCCACAACGCTCAAAAAACTTAAACTAACTGTCTGGTCTGATTCTGTTCTTTAGATCTCGGGGTTTCTAAGAGTAAAATCTCTAACATCTTGGCGCCGTGACCCGGATCCCGAAATTCTCCTACGCCGAGGGATCGGAGGAGGCCTACTTCATCCGTCAGCGTGGAATTGACGGGATCCGGGCACCGAACTCAATCAGACCACAAATTGGGTGTGAGTATAAAGTTTTACAGCTAAAGAAATGACAGCTTCAGAAAGAACAGAGAAAGGTGCAAAAAAGAGAAAGTAAAAAGGCGGACGGCGTTCCTGCCTGAGCGCACGGCTGATTAAAAGCTCCGTGGCTCAAAGACGATCGAGGCGGCGTTCCTCAGATCAAGGGATCGAACGGCGTTTTTGATACCCTTAAAAGTAAACAGAGCTCTTAAAAATAAAAGTAAACGAGGCGGCGATCCTCAATCCGGGGCTTGACGGCGTTTCGAGACCCCTAAAAGTAAAAGAGGCGGCGATCCTCAATCCGGGGCTCGACGGCGTTTCGAGACCCCTAAAAGTAAAAGAGGCGGCGATCCTCAAATCGGGTTCGGCGGCGTTTCCGAGACCCTTAAAAGTGAAAGCAGGAATAAGGCGGCGATCCTTACCTACAAAAAGCACCTCAAAAGTATTTAGCTGACATTTCTCTAGGCTGTTTAAACTTATGCTCCTTATTTGGATAAATAGTACATAAAATAGACATCTTATTGGAAAAAACACAACGCAGAAAAGAAAATATAAAGAAATAAACTAAAGGAACTGAAAAACACGAACAAAAAACTAAAAAGCTACACTGTAAAAAATAAATAAATAAAAACCAAACTAAAAACGTAAAAAGTTAAAAGTGCACTCTAAAAAATAAAAGTTAAACTAAAAGGAAAAGAAATTAAAAAGTAGACTAAAAAGTATTGTAAAAATTGAAACTAGACTATAAAAAATACACCAAAAGAAAAACTAACTGTTTAGTTAGTTGTCAAGGTCTTTGTAACAGCTCATATCTGAATCAAGTTTTAAGACAGAAATGTATCTTTTTTTAAATCTATTAGATTGTTTTTTAATGGGTAAAAGCCAAATTCCAAAATATGAGATGACCTTATGCTAAACTAGAGAAGTTTGTCAATGACAAGAGTTGTTTTGAATACCTGCTCATTTCTAAACCTCTCCATTGACTCAGAACATGGTAGTTGATCTGCATTAGTGTCTCTCCAAAAGCAACTGAGACCAAACAAGAAGATTTAAATGAAAATGAAACATTTAGTGTTTCCTTTTGTGGTTTATCTTATTTAAATTTCGGGTTAGAGGCTTATGAAGCTTCATTGTTTTCCAAATCACTCACTTTGACTAAGAATGATGGTGAATTATTTTATGTTGGTTTTATTTTTATTTCTATGTTTAATTTTATTTTTCTGATTCTACCTGCTGTCTGTGAATTAATTGATTTACTTTACGAAGCTGAAAGACTGTTCTAATATTTTGACACATGTGACCATATGTCAAAACAGGAGGGAGTTGGTGAACAAAGTTTTTTTAATCATAACCTCAACTTGTATTTTCTAAGCAAAGCTATGATGGACATTCAACCCATGAGTAACAGATGGCACAGAGGCTGTACCCCACAAAGAGCTGCTACGTCTCTACACCCCAAAAACCCCACCCCGAGGCTTTCACCCCTGACGGTAACCAAAACTGCCCATGCTCTGTCTGATTACCCCAACAGGGCCCAGGACTGTTATCGCCCCAGAACAGTCACACAAATGGCTCCATGGACATGGCTGGACCCCAGAACTGTCAGTGCTGAGACAAACCGGACTGTGACCTGTCCCTCTCTGGGTTTTCTCCATCGATGTGGTACACACGGTACCAACCTCGGCGAGTCTGCCTGTGACAAACAACACTCTGACCCTGAAATCCCACGGCTCATCGCCTGACGTAAGTCACTGTCATTGACGACACACCTCTCACACCTCATGAGTCGAAGCACCCCAGGCATTCTTTGGCTGAATGTCACGGCGTTCAGAGTTGGTTCTGAACGGGCTACGCTCCTCAAATCTCGGGGTCCCCACAGAGACTGATTTCGGGGGCCCCAGTGGACAAATATGGCTATGCGACTCAAAGGTGTGTCTGCATCTACCACGAGGCTGGTGTGGGACCTTCAAAGAGTGTTCTACACCACAACGCTGATGTCACAGGGTCAGAGGTCACAGAGTGAAATGGAAACCAGACCAAACCATGCCCCCTCCTTTGTCAAAAAGTTTCCCCCATCCCTGTCCAAAAGCATGATGTGGTGGTGCCTGGAGGATTCTGATGTCATCACAGGCTCTTCAGAAGTCACAGCCTCTCCGTGCCATACTGTTGACCATTCTATCAGAACTGAACTGAGATTCATGACAGAGTCTCAGACATTAGCTCGCTGGTTCTGGGTGGAAGGACGGGTTGAAAGATACTGAACCCCAGGTTTTTGCTTCTACAAGAAATAGG
>SSNR01000003.1:5851947-5889990 GCA_006937965.1 Callopanchax toddi
ATCAGCAGAACTTTGTTTTGAATCAGCAACATCAACGGAAAAAGTTATTAGTTAGCTACCTGTGAACAGTAATAAACCAACAGCAGCAGATTCTTATCTTTTTGTCATGAATGCAATCATGTGTTGTTGTGCAACCTGTGTTCTAATAAATACTGAGCTGAGAAAAGATCCCTCAGAGTTCCACTCCGATGCCTAACCAGCAGACGGGTGGTCTCTCATCCACAATGCTCAAAAAACTTAAACTAACTGTCTGGTCTGATTCTGTTCTTTAGATCTCGGGGTTTCTAAGAGTAAAATCTCTAACAGTGCAGGACCAGCAGATCTACTCCCGGATATCCAAGCTCTTCACCCTTTCTCTAAGGCTGAGCCCAGCCACCCTGTGGTGGAAACTTATTTCAGCTGCTTGTATCCATGATCTCATTCTACCCAAACTCATAGATGAGGGTAGGAACATAAATCGACCAGTAAATCAAGAGCTTTGCCTTTCAGCTCATCTCTCTCTTCACCATGGCAGATCGGTACAGCGCCCGCATCACTGTTGACGCAGCATCAGCTTATTGAGCTCCTGCTCCATTATACCATCCTTTGTAAACAAGACCCCAAGATACTTCAACTCCTCCACCTGGGGGAGGACCTCATCCCCGACCTGAGAAGGTATTCTACCATGGTCTCGGATTTGAAGGTGCTGATTCTCATCCCAGCCACTTCACACTCAGCTGTGAACTGCTCTTGGAGATCACGGTCTGATGAAGCCAACAGAACCACATCATCTGCAAAAAGAAACCGATCTCCACAGCATCTTGGCTGCACCTAGAAATCCTGTCCATAAAAGTTATCTTGTCAGACTTGATCCCTGGATGAATTCTAGGTAACCAAATAACCACAAAATTCCATGAAAATAAGCATGTGACATATGTGAAGGAGTAAAGGTTTATAAAAGCACATTGCATGAACCATTATTACATTTTAGAGATTGGTGCTGTCTCAAGGTGGCAGAAATCCACTTCGGTCCAGGCTGCTCTCGCATCAGTCTTGTAAGATGAAAATTCCATTTCTCTCGAATTGAGGCCAATCAGGCAGCTATCTAGAAACCGTAAAATGTTGATTATTTATTATTTTTACATAAAACAAGGCATCAAGATGGCATAAAAATATCTTTAAAAAATCTGAATCAAATGAACGCTTACAGAAATGCAATAAATTGTCACGAGTTTGTACAAAATATATTCCTGCCTTTTTGATTTCCACTCTGTCCTCTTTGTCCTCTTTCCACTCAGTGAACTTTCAATCCACTCTCCCTGCCTGAACCTATTTTTCATCTTTATTTCACAGTTTAAGCATCAAAGGTAGTTTTTCTTTGTCCATTAAGTTTTCAATGCTGAGGAAACAACCCATTCTCTCACAGCAGCATCCTCTTCACTGTGCATTTCCTCCGACCCTGCTCTGCTGGACAGCTCTACCACTAAAGGTACCGACTTAACGGGCTCTTGGTGGAGCCAAAAAACAGGGGTCATTGGAGTTGACATCTCAGTTGTGATAAAAATAAAAAAAGAACCACTTCTCTTCTAGTGGAGAGAATTTGATTCACAAAACGTGCACCTTTACGATGGATTGTGTTGCCTTTAGGAACATCTGGAAAGTTTAGTTTTAGATTATAGCGTACTGGCTTTACCCCAGGTTTTTTTTTTTTGTTGAGTCTCATTATTTTACAGCACAATGATTACTCCATGTGTGCCATAAAGAGCAAAGCAACCTAATCAGTAATCAGCAAACATTGTTGTTCATGTTAAAAATAATACATTCCATCAAGCTTGTTAGTCAAGAGAAAAACATAGATGGGACTGTTATTTTTTTGGGGAAAAAAAAATGTGATAATGTTAGGCTTCCATTAAAGAAGTGTTTTTTTTTTATCTACAAAGAGGTGGTAAATCCATTTTTAAAAATTTCCCTAAAAACACATCTCTGCTGTGGGGTAAACACACACATCCTCAAGTGAAAGCATAATTATTCCAAATAATGTGCAATCACGCCAAGCTCCTCTTTCCCTCCCCCTCTGTGTCTGGCCCTTAAAACCATCCCAAATCAATTTTTGTATGAATGTGTAATTATTTTTACTGTGCAGAGAAAAAAAAAAACAAAAACACACTTGGCATCCTGTAATTTGCTTCCTTGTTGGAGGCAGTGTACAAGCGACACCAGGGTTTTGTTTCTGCAGCCAACATTGTTGCCAAACATCCAAAGAACAGTGGCACTTTGTTGTGTTTCATATCTTCACACTGACATCTGTGGATCTCAGCGGCAGACTATTAAAAAAAAAAATGTAAGGGAGCAATAATAAAATGGGATATTTGCTTGACAGGAAAAGACCATGGAGTTCTATTTGACAGTGTAAATTGATTACAAGTCATTTCAGTCCTTATTGAGCTGCTTTGGTTGTTCCGTCTGTTCAGAATTGTCTTTTTCTTGTGTGCAGAATAGCTTTCTGGACTTCAGTAGAAATTGAATAACGTGAGACTTTATTTATCTGCAGGAAGACGACGGGTCTGTATTCGACCATTGTGCAACTTGGAGCGCACACATCCTCCATTCAGCATCAGTTCATGGCAATTTTTCGATAAAGCGCACATCAAGCGCTCGCTGATAAGATATGGGCACCTGTCGGACGGGAAATCTCTAACAGCAGTGACTTATCGAGACAAGATCTGTCACAGCCTCCTGGAAAGATGTGATGGAAGTAAAGGAGCAGTGAAATGGCGTGAATCGAATATAATCAAATGAAATTCTGTCACCAAAGTGTGTTTCTCATCTATCTTATAATGTAGAAAATATAATAGAATGAGTGATAACCAAACATTGCTGCAGGATCTGTAAGAAGAATACGAAATGTTCAAATGTGACAAAACTTTTGAATTAAATCTCTTCTGGTGCTTTCTAGCAAGATGATCAGTCTAGTATTTCCATAAAAGCATGCTTCCCTGTGTAAGTTGATTACACACAGTACAGATATGAAAAAGATTTTTAGCAAAGATACATTAAACTGATGTCCAATAATGAGCTCTATTTAAAAATGATAGAAATGCATATTTGACATGTTTATCATTATTTTCTACTTGCGCCGTTTGCTAATACACCTTGCTGTTTGTTCTTTTCGCCTGTAAAGTTTTAATAAAAACTAGACATAAGTAGAAATTACTAAAAGAAAATCACCACATCATACTGTTGAATCATAAAAGTCTGAGCCCCTTTACTCAGTGAAACAGTCTACAGAAAGTCCCCCCCCCCTTTCTTTCCAATAAAATTATATTGACCCCTTTTTATTGAATACATTTCTTCCAGCTGAATATTAAATTTCAGCGTAGCACAACAATCCTCCTCTCCTTCCAGCTATTCGCTATCTCTCGCAGAGCGTTGCCGGATCGATCCTGGAGTTCAGAGTCGTCCCTCTGACTGGCAGTTTAGGCCTGTAAGGTAGAAAAACAAAGTAATTAAGGATAGATAATCTAGCAAATCTTCAAGTACAGTTACAGAAGGATGGTTGGAAAATCTGTACCTCTACAGTGCTTTAAAAGTTCAATTTAACACGTTGCTCTTAACTTTGTTTTTTGTCCTTCTGCACTGTTTTGAGTCATTTAATACTACACTGTGTTGTTGGCAGCTCTTTTACAAAACATTTATGCTTTTAGATTGAGAAAGAAATAGTTTGAAAACAAAGAAGCTGTCTGATAAAAGAAAAAACTAGAGTATTAAAACATGCATGTCTTCATTAATCATTAATTTGATGGGTTAGCTTTTTATAAAAACTCAATTAATTGTTATTTTTAGTTACCTGTTAGAGCTGTGTGGAATCATTTCCATTCTTACCTTTACATGGGAATCAGTACACTCACAAAAGCAACCTGATGCCAAAAGCTCACAAACACGTCCAAAGCCCATCTGGCAGTCCTGGCAAATGTCAGAAAGCTCTTCTGGGCCGCGGCTTCCAGAAAATCTCTTGACAAATTTAAAAAAAAATCAAATATTTCTGATAAAAAATGAAAGCTGCAGGGTGCAGCCAGGGCACATAATCAACTGCTCTAATTAATCATCCTTTTTTTTATTTGAGCAATCAATGACTTAGTTGTTTTAATAGCATTCTTAGGAAAGAGGGGACCTGACCCTGACCAAACAGTAGTTGCTAAAATGAGAGCATTAATGAGGGGCTTTATATCAATCGTATTTGTTTAAAGATGTCTTGAATAAAAAGTTGTGATAAGTGGTGAAAAATAAATTAAATAAGCAATCAAAAAGAATCCATAATTTTGTTTTTAATCAAAATTGAATTCACTGCTTTGTTTTTTGCGCAGTCAAAAATTGCACCATAAATCAACTCTCTATTGTGCTTTTTTTGTTGATATATTTTTCATCCATTCACTTTTAAGACCTGCATTGCCTGTGGAAGCCCTCGTCAGAGTGTTCTGAGTAGTCATTGGATGACCTCCGTTGGATAATTGCTGTTTTCACTGAGAGCTTTGTTGATGTTTCTAAGAAGCGAAAACATTTAACAATGCTTGTCGGAGAAAACTTTTACCAAAAACTTTACCCTGTGTTTAGGATGCACCTAAGGAGAGAATTGCTACTTGAAGAAAAAAGTAATAATTACAGTTTTTCTAGGATGTATTTGAGCAAGAAGTGTTCTGGATAGGTTGTCATTTTTTTTTATAGGAAAAGCTACATGTGAATAAACATTTATTGTTCATTCAAAGTTTGATCATTTCAGCTTGAGATTTTACTAGTTAAGGTTTTTTTTTTTATAAATGCAAACTAAAGTTTGAATTATGTTTAATGCATTTTTGCACATTTGATGACTTTTTTCCTTGCTTAGATTGAGAAAGCTGTTTTAACATAACTCACATTGAACAAAAGGGATGTCCAAAAAATAAAAAGCCAAATGAGACACCGTGAGTGGGCATTCTTTAAAGCTCTATTACATGCATAATAAGTCAAGTGTAGCGTCTTTGAGAAGGGTCCAGACCTGAGGACGATTGCTTGTTCGGACCAAATCCCCTCCCAAAACTCTTCAAGGTGCAAGAGCCTGATAACACTGCTTCCAGCTTTAATTATAAAACTATTTTCAGAATGAGGACAAGCATGCTGATCCTGAGTATTGAACTAAAGTCATGATAAAACACCAAAGTGACTTACAGGAAAATAATGTTCTGACATAAAGTTTAGCATTATTCTAAATTATTACTAACACTGACCTTTTAAATGTTCAAGATTAAAGTTCAAAGCTGCTTTAAACATTCAATAAAACAAATAATATGGTTCTAAACTTTAAATGATCTATTTTTATATACAATGTTGACAATACAAGTCAATAAAATTACTGGTAGAGAGAATGAGCTGAGCCAGAAACCAAAGCTCTTGATTTATCATTCGATCTATGTTCCATACCTGACCTATAGTCAATAGTTTTGGGTAATGACCAAAATGAATGAGACTGCAATTACAAGAGGCCAAAATGAGTTTCCTCTGCAGGATGACCTTATAGGGTGAGGAGCTCAGATATCTGGGAGGGACTTAAGCCTGAGTCCCACAGAAAACATCAGCGCCGCACTGCGTAGCACCCAAGCTGCAATTTTGAATGGAAATCATTGTAGTCATAGTTGTCCCACGAGGACCGCCACGTTGAGTCCCAGATGCGTTGGTTCCTGCCACGATGCTAAAGATACGCGGCTTTTCTATTTTTGCACCGAGGCGCACTGAGACGAGTGTGTCATGACATCGTGGAGCAGGGGCGGATCTAGGGGGGGGGGGGCAGGGGGGCCTGTGCCCCCCTGACAACAAGCTTGGCCCCCATATGGCCCCATGTTAAGTGCTTAGTGTTTTAGAATGTACCCCTTTAAAAAGGCAGCTGACCCCTGCCTGGCCCCCCCTCTAATTTATTTCTAGATGTGCCACTGTCGTGGAGTACTTTATGATGCAGAAATTTTGACAATAGGCTGAACCGTTAGTACTGCAAACATAAACAACCGCCAGTACATGGACAAGGAGCATTTCATTGTGGAATGTTTATGTAATTGAGATTTTAAAAACAGACTAATAGCTCACTTACCCATTGTTGAAGAATTAAAAGATAATCCCACAAAACACGACGGTAGTTCTGACCAAATCTAAAGATGCGCTTCATACTTTCTGTTCTCAGTTCCTGCAAAATACTGTGACTGCAGTATTGTGTGATTTTGCAAGCTGTGTTCAATGGTGCTCTGCTTCAGGAACGGATCCTGAGAGACCAAAAGACTCGCCAAAGACGTGGCGCTACTGCGGTGCAACGCCGACGTCTCCCGTGGGACCTGGGCTTTAGAGTAGAACTGCTGCTTCTCCAAATCTGAAGTAGCTAGCTGAGGCAGTTTGGGCACTGTAAGGATTCCTCCTGGACCCCTCCCTGGGGAGGTGTTTCGGGCATGTCCTGCTACGGGCCAGTGAGTTGACCCAGGACAAGCTGGAGGTCCCACCGCCTCGAGGTCCCACTGCTGGAGATGGCCGAGTAGAGGACAGTCTGAGATTCCCAACTTGGACTGCTGCCCCCACAACCTGCACAAGGCAAACATTTCCCTCTAATCTCCCTCATTTCTCTTCGCTGACTACATTCTTCTAATGAGCTATTTAAATCATTAGCTAACTAAACTTTGGGTGCCAATTGTGAAACAAACTTAGAAAATGGTGTTATGGTTTCACCCACCTCTAAACATTTAGGGCTATAGAGTCCAGTCCTTGAGACTCACCACCCTGCATGGGGATTCCTGCTCCAACATATCTGATTCAATGGCTGTATTAACTGTTCAGCATGTTCTCAAATTCTGTTGTTCATCCTCTGATTTAAATCCGGTGTACTGGAGCAGAGAAACATCTAAAACATGCAGGAAGGTGGCCCTCAAGGACCAGAATTTGACGTCTCTGACTTAAGGCATTCTATCACTGCAGCAATTCTTTTTATTAAAAAAGAAAGAAAAGCAGATGATATTTCTTGCAAAAATGACATTTTCAATTAATATGCAAAACAATGCAGAAAAGCCATCTAACTTCAGCTGTCATGTTCTCTGTAGGGGGGTGTATTTTTTTAAGTCTGTTTTGGGTTTCTCTGTTTAAATGAACGTCTAAACCAGCTGATGACTGCTGACAAAATGGTACTTTTGATTTGTAAAGGTGAATAAAATGATGAATAAAATTAGTCATTAATGCTACATTAGATGATATGTGGTCATATTCACTTGTTACTGCAGAGGAATAAAATAATCACAACCACATGTGCAATTACTACAGTTCTTACAAGTGTACTTTTTTCATAAAAAGGCAAAAATGCATGTAAAGTTCAGCTTGTATGTCTGATAAAACATCTTTAAGACTCTTCATTGCTTGTTTCTTAACTTTAGTGTGAACTTTATCACTGAGCAGAAACTTCCTCTTTGACACACTTAAATAATGACAACCAATCCTACATGAGGACCTTTTAGAAAAAATAATTAGAGCCTCATTAATTTGAGGTTTTTTTTTACATGGAAATCATGGTGATGAGTTGCCAAACATTTCAGAGTAAAACGGTTGCATCCTGCTGAGATGTTTTGAGGATTTGCAGCTGAGTGTTGGCGTGGTCACAAATTGATTAGGAATACAAGTCGTCTCACTTCAAGTTGGAAAAGCGAAGAAAAAAATAAGAAAAAGCAAAACACAGAACAAGAGAAAGTACAGTAGCAGTTCCTGTGTCCTCCCTAGTGAGTGAGACAAATTGATTGTATTATTATTGGCTGTTGGCAGTCACTATAATGTAATAGTATAAACCAAAAACACAGCCACAGGAAAAGCAGGGAGTTTATGCATCACAGGAAGATAGTTGATTGTTATCATTTTGAGAAGAAGACATGGAATGAGTTATTGTTCCGTCTGCGCCGGTCCTTTCCCCGGCCGCAGAAATTACAAAACGGAAGAGGGTTGGTGATAAATTGAAATAATACACACAACTCAAAGCAACATTCAGAAAATATAGGTTTTAGTCCAAAGTAATAAAACAGCTAAACGAATGCATTTTAAAATGCTGAAAATAATCAGAGGTAATTAAATTCTGAGAGTTGAAGAAAATCTGCTGTTCTACCCAGCTGTTAAATCTAAATCTATTGTTTTTTGAAAGGTGGAAGATGTCTGACAAGTCAGGTGCATTTTTAATTGACTGTAATAAAAACCGTAGTTCCTGTCTCCAGGTAGCAGTTCAAATAAAATGTAACATTTGCTAAATGTGATCATTTCAATTTATTAACATAACAAAAACTATTCAAATCCATTTCTTCCACATTAGCACACCTAATTGAATGTCTTTTGTACGTTTGGAGGATATTTGCATCGTATTCCTCAGAGCATTTTCACTGGAATAATGAAGGAGGCTGAATCGTTTGGAGGAGTAATCAGTAACCTGGCTCTCCTCCCACCACGACCCGCTATTGCAGCCATACAGCGACTATATCACACCCTATTAACCAGAATGACCCAGAACCCAGGTGGTGCGCCACTTATTCATGTCGCTGCCTCTTATGCAGCGGGGTGTAAACTCTGCAAGAAATTGTTGTTAAAACACTTCCTTGGGACATAATTTAGCATAGGCCAGTGAGTGTGGAGAAAGGCCAGCGCATTTCAAATCCATTTCGCTGATCAAGAGTTGCTGCAAAGACAAAAAAAGCTGCTCTAAGTCTGTAGTAATTGCTACAACCACCTATGAACTTCTTTCATTTTCATATACAGTGATGGTATCAAATGACTGGCCCTGAGTGTAGCATCAGCAGTGTGATGCAGTGTGTGTGTGGGCATACCTGTGTTGTTCCTGGCTCCTGACCAGACCTGCTACTGTGCAAACATGCTCCTCTGGGAGTCAGCTGCACTCTGACAGAATACTGGAAGTGTCATGGATGAAATATGATTTGAATGCTCTCTGAAATGGGAAATATCACATTAGAGACTTGGAGTCTGTGCCACCACCATGGCCTTAAGATGCAGAGGCTCATTATGCAGCAGCTTTGATGTATCTGTGAGAATTTCAGTGTTTATCGTTGGGACCTCTCCCGTCGCCATGACGTGTGCATTAATATCACATGGCCTCTCTGTTCTTCCCTCCAAACTCAGCATGCAAAACGGAGAACTGTGGCGTCATTTGTCTGCTTTTTAGGGTCAAAAACTAAAAAATTAAATGAAAACCGTCTGTGCGCTTTATGGAATTTTGTCCAATTTGTAAAACTAGGACGTGTTCTGTTATTTTTGTAGCAGAGACATGGCTTTGACAATAAACCTGTGGCTAAGTAAATCGTGTCATTAAAGCCAGTAACAAAGATCCATATTATGGGAATCACCTCATGTATTTTGCAGAGTTTGATAGGTCCAATCACATAGACTTAAGGAGACTTACACTCTCAACGCATCATTGGTACTCCATCAGTGACGAGATTGAGGTGACAAAATAGCTTTTTGAAAGGCTTTAAAAGCGAGTCGGTCTGAGCATACTGAGCAGCTCCAGAACAAGAAGCAGTATTCATCCATTTGGTCCCACCCTGAGTCAGGATCTGTGCTGCCTTACATATAATTAAAAATACATCACACCTCCTGGTTGTCAGACAACTTTCACCCTGAAGATCAGATTTTAACACTTTCTGACAGCTGGTTTAAGAGAGAATTTCTTTAATGGAAGCTGATCAGCAGAGTATTAAATGATTTTTCATTGTTAGCGATTTTGATGATTACAGTTTGTAAGTGCTGCAACATCACGGAAAACTTTTGAATTTGGCTCACAAATATTTGTTTTATTTTGCAGCAAGCCTAGAGGAAAGGAAATAAATGAAGAACAGTGTGATTACAATCTAAATAATACATTGTTATATGTTGCCCTAGCTAACATAAAAAGCACAGTTTTTGAAGAATAAAATCAAATAAATTTCAAGGCACTCTCTTTTTTAAATGCTTAAACTTAGTGATGAGCAGCTTGAACTGAAGCTCTGAGTCACACTCCAAACAGGAAGAGTGATTATATGAAGCACCAATTTGAATCATTTTTTACTCCTAAACATCACCCGATTAAGAAAATAATCCTCAAGGAGATCACGGACACCAATCACATTGGAAAAATAATGTTATAGAACAAATTTACTACTTCAGAAAGAAAAACACAGGAGAGATGCACATACACAGTTGTAGAGGTGGGGTTAGAGAGAGCTGGAGGAGAAGGGCTGTTTAGGAGGGGCCTTGGTATGTTGGATTTAAAACATTCTAACTCGCCCAAATACTCCGGACTGTAGCTTTGACTGGCATCTGACCTCAGCAGTGAGCCTGGATGGTTGTCTCTCTCTGTGACTTTTTGAAGGACTAGCGATATTATGTCCAGGTCTGGCTGTTAAGAGATGAACACCAGCGTCTTGTGACCCTGAACAGGATAAAGGAGCTTGTTATGATTGGTTTCATTCTAGTTGACTTTTACAAAACTTAAAGAAATCATGTCTGGACTTCCAGAGCAGCACAGATTCCTGCTTATAACACCTGAAGCAGGATATTTTAAATTTTGTTTTAATTTCCAAAAGTCAATAAAAGAACTAATTAGATAGTCATTAATCAGTTAGCAGCAGATTCAGGGAGCAGTTAGATTCTAAGAGTGAATACAGCCACACTGTGTGGGAGGCTAAGTGAAAAACAACAACACCAAGGCATAACTAAATCACCTCTCCAAATGCAGACCGGTTCTGGGTCACTTCAGGTAGCATGTCAATTACTCCATTTCACTGAAAGCACAAATCAAAGTTCTGTCAACTAGACCTCTTTCTTGCACAGCAAACACCACTACAGTAATTGCTTTTCACCCTAACACAACCTTAGTGTGAAACACTGTGTAAATATGATTAGGTTACCTCAGGGTTTATCATTTTCCAGAAGGTATTTACATTATTTTCCTGCTCCCTGTTGCTTGTTAGCTGATTTGCTGCACAGGAAATGAGTGTCGTTATAATACATAAATGACTGTAGGATACTTTCATTAATGAAGACAGCAGGGCAAGAGTTAGACAGCTCATAGGCAATGTATCAGAGGGAGTTCAGCAATCAGGCTCCTATCAGGGGGTGATCTCTAGCCACTGTGACCAGATTACATGGGGGGAACCCAAGAGGCTCTCTTTATAATTACTTTCTGATTGGAAAAAAAGGAGCCCTCTAACAAGCTCTGTCAATCAAGCATGAACTGTTTTTCACAATAATTATGTAGGGAAAATGCTGAGCCTTTTTCTATGTTATTAAAAACCTGCAGAATGAGTCCCAAACCTAAAGGTGGGCCAATTTACCAAATTCACAATCCAAACAAATGCAGTACATAAACCCTGCACATTCATAAACATGACTTTCTGCCTCACTGCATCCACCACTCAGCACACATGGTGAGAGAAAAGCATACAAGCATGCTTTTTTTGTGTATGTGTGTGCATGCAATACTTGAATTTGTGTGTGGATGTAATTGTGCATGCATGGGTATTTGCATGTGTTATTAGCCTTTGTGTCCAGCCCAGCCTAAACCAAATCCAACAGAACGTGTTTGTTTATTCGGGCTCTCTCCTGTTGTGGTTTTGCTCTCGCACTAATCCTTATCTAAGAACTTTTACTGCCCTGTTGTTTAGGGTGAGACTTCAGCTTGGTATCAAAGCTTGGCAGAAAGAATAGAGGCTTCTCACTCTCCTGCTGCCACATCATTGATGCACGCCGTTAGGCGCCATGTGTCGCATTCTTCATCTAGCGCATGCAGCTTTTCTTTTTTTCTTCTTCTTTTTTGCAAAAAATATTGTGCAAATGAGCTGCAACCTGCAGGTCGGTATTCTGGGAGAATAATAAGGACAAGCAGGCAGATGACATCCAGGAGACTGAGCTGTATCTGCATTTCATAGAGGGTAAAGTTTTTATGTAGGACTAAAACTGACTGTTTTGTACAATATCTGCCTAGCCATTAGTCCACAGTCAGCAGCAATGTGCTAATTTGTCAAACTGGGCAAGAGACGGAATCAGTATTTACCATAATGGCAGCGTGAGAGCTGATGGCTCGCTGGATGCTGTCTTTATCCAAATCCAACTAGATATGATTAAATTATACAAGACGTCTGACCTCTTTACATCCCACTACTCCATTTGCCTTCATTAAATGACCCACCAATTCAAAAATCAAACCAGTCTCCAAACCACATACTCAATAACACACACATACACACTCACTACTCCCTCTGGTGCACACACTTTTGCTATAAATAGCAGCAGAGGAAAGCTCTGTACCCTTGCAAAAAAGGGTCTTCAGAAGAACAAGTGACAAAAATGAGAGAGGAAAAAAGAGAAGCCATGGTAAACATTAAGAAACTATGTGGCCCCTCTGCAAATTTATATGGGTTTGTGAAAGACTATAACACACAGGCAAATAAACAAATCAAAAGAAGACAAAACAAGTGGCTGTGATGAAACTGGGCTGCAATGATGTGTAATTTAGCTAGAATGAAATGCCCTGAGACGTGGAAAAGACCTCTCATCATCACGTTTTCATCCTGTGAGACAGATGCTGCCACCGCAGCGCTGTTTTTTTCTGTACAAAAAAAGAAGAAACTGCTGCACAGAAAGAAAGAGGGAACAGCTCCTGACTTATTCAGGGGCATCCCTCAATTACTGTTTGAAAGACGCAGCAGAAAGTCCTAAAAAATATGAAATTTCTTTTGTAGAAGCATGGAAAATAGATCATGTTTAGGTTACCTTAGCAGGGATGTGAGGAAAGCTTTTTTGCTTGCTTTATGAACATTTCACATCTGTGTGCACAGGGGCCAAATGTTCTCTTATTGAGGTGGAAATGATTCCTGAGGGAAAATAAATTGGTAGGATTTCAGGTGCAAGAAGTCATGAAGTGCTATTGACACACATTCAGTGCTGCAAGTTTCCAAAATAAAACAGTAAAAAGGCTGAATTGACACATTTTCACCACTAAAATACCATATAATATATATTCACACATACTGTTGATATTTCAGTACAGCATCAGAAGATGAAGGATAGATCAAATTAACAAATCGGATATAAATGGTTTATTAGAGAATGGGAGATGCAAGAATATAGATTATTGTATTTTTTGTGATTTTACTTTCTGGCTTTCTCACTGTAATCTAACATACAGTAAATAAGGGCTGTTGGAGTTTTACATTCTAATATAACAAAGTCTAAAACATACTGGGTACACATATTTACCTTACTAAAGTTCTTGAAATAAAATATATGGATTTTAAGTTGAATTTCTTTTCAGTAATTTATTTAGGCTTGATTATTTTTTGTGTTGTAATGTTGAACAATTATTCTCAATAAAATGTTGACAGATAAACTATCCTGAGAAAAACTTTACTTTTAATTCAAATGTATTTGTGGTGGGACTCGTTTAAATAAATTAATCAAATTAATCAGCGGCTTTAATCAAAATTAATTGCATTTTAATAGTACAAGAAAATTTGCCCCTGAAAGCAATTTTTTTACATTTAAAATATTATTAGTCGGGGTCAGAATCAAATAATAGTGGGGAAAAAAAGTATATAAATTCAAACCAGTAGAAAAACAAAAACATATTCCTGGCTAAAGTACTTTATTACCGTATTGACCTGAATATAAGACAAGTTTTTTTTTGTTGAATATAATGTGAAAATGTGGGATTGTCTCATAATCGTTGTCTAACCAATGATGAATGCTGATAGTTGTTTGGGGTCATTACACGACCACAACAGCCGACGCCGACCAGAGCAGACTGGATTAAAAGTGAGTCAAATTAAAGGACAACTGAGGCAGAGTTCTGACGCTAATGTTAAGATAATGGTGGTCAATGCAGCAGAGGCATCAAACAGCTGTCAGGCAGCCATGAAATATGGAGTTATGGAGTAAAATGTCCGAATATGGTGCAACATGGTGATGACGTTCTGTGGGAGGAGACGGGCCGACTGAGTGAGCTCAGCTGATCAGAGGACTCTGTGAGTAAAAGCCTCATGCAGACTTTGATTTGACATGTCATGAGCAAAGTTCTGACAGTTTGCATTACTATAGTATTTTGTTGCTCCGTTTTTGTTCAGTATCTCTATGTCACAGTACTTTGTACAAATATACAATAACTGCACTGAGTTTGGATTATTAAACCTCAAATAATTATTTATTTTAGGTTTTATTGCAATTTCTTTTTAGCAATGTCAAATTTAATCTCAGTTAATATATTATGTGTACTCTTTTTAAATGTATTATCACATTAAATAATGTGAGCAAATATGATTCACTTGCATTATATAGCTCCCTCTGGCTTTATTATTCTTATGCTTATACTTTTACAGTGTAAAGAACTTCACAGAAAGAGCATGCCTGAACCCAGTTTACACTGAGTTCATACAGCTTGTGAGCAGCGCTGATTTTCACATTTCAACTTGAACAAACAACTTAATGGACATAATGAAAGCAGTTACTAGGCAACTAAAAGCCTAAAGGGTTCAACTTAAAATATGCAGACATATTTACCTGTTTATTAATACAGAAAGGGATTTAAATACAGAGAACAACAGAGATCTGTTTATTTTAATTGTTTTGAGTCTTCATCATGCAGAAAAAAACAATTATTCTAATCTAATACAAGTGACTTTTTTTCAATATAAAAGCAAATGGTTGGAAAAGGGGATTTGGAAAGGTTTTTTTTTTTTTTTAATAAATGGACCATGGTGGTCCAAAAAATTCCTTCCACCTACTCAGCTATTTTAGGTAAGTGTTTAAATACACTTGTATGGACTGTTCTGTGTTGATGCAGAAAGTATAAATCAGGGATAAAACTGACATAAAAAACAATGATTTTCACATTTATTTAAAGACTTTATGCAAACAACTTTGAACCATTGAAATTGTGGCTTAAATATTGGATGAATTCCACCAGAAAAGTGACATTTTCTGTCATTTCACCACCTAAAAGCTTCCAGTCAGTCATAAATGAAATGAAACGACTTTGATCCGACTTGTAGCCTCTGAGGGTTTATGCCACCACGAGGCAACAAAGCTTGCAATGACTAATTCTAGTTGCATCATTAATTAATATAGCTGCAGCACAAGCGGACGTGTCCTCGGCTAATATATCTCCACTTAGACTTTTTTTTATTCCAATGTGCTCCAGATGCAGGTTTTTGATTGGCTGTAGGTTTCTGAATAATAGCCTTGTCGTGTCTCCTCTCCGTGTTCACTTGTTCCAGAACTAATTTTCTCTCCTCATCCTCAAGAAAATCTTATCAGGGGAAAGTTGTAGCATCATAGGCTGGTACAAAAGTTTTAATGATGAAAGTGCCAGTAGCAAATTGTAACATGAATCGCTAGCGCCTGCAAGAAACTTCGTGACAAATGAGACAACAATCCTTAAAGAAAAAAAGGGAGTTGCTTGATCCAAGCTGTAAAAGTACTCCATAATAAATAAATAAATACTTAAATAAACTCATATTAAGTTGTATATTAAAGTAATTTAAACTGCTTTGTTGTTGTTTCCCTATGAAAACTCTAAACCACTTCATAGTAAGTATAACAAACTTTCATAATGATGTCCTATTTCCACTCTTTATTCATAGCCTACTAATGGAATTAGTTCTCTAAAGCAGAGTCGCTTCTTTTTCTACGAGACATCTATCAAACTCATGCATATGAGGGGTAAGATAAATGGCCATGCTTACATTAACTGTACATAGACACCTACAACTAATATTTACACATTGCACCGTTAGATAAACAGTTCCCTAATTGTGCTATTCCACAGCTCATAAAGACTCTTGGTATCCATTAACGTGAGGCAATTAGTTGTAATTTGCATCATTAAGGACAAAACAATAGCATAATCGTTTCTGAATATGCAATCAGGGAATAATTAACTTGTCTTATTCTGCATTTTCCAGCTGAAAAGATGCAAGAAAAGGTGGGAAGTCTTTGTTCTTTGAAAAACAAGGGCCCTGCCTCCTTTTCCTGCAGAACCCCCCCCCCCCCACGAATCTACTTTTTAAGTTTTGATAAAACCCTGAAATTTGCCTAATTGTTGTTGGCCCACATTTTCCAATTGTTCTCTTTTTAGTCTAGAAAAAAAACTGATCAAAGTTAATTCGTGTCTGGCGCTGTTGTAGCCTGTAAGAGTTTGTCTGCAGAATGTTGTAGTGCTTTGTTGGATGTAGAAAGTAAAGATGGTGTTGAGACAGCAAGAAAACTGAGTAAAACTTAATGTTTTCTCACTGATAAAGGTAGAATGTAGGCCTATTTGCAGAGTAAGTCTTTATCATTGGTCTACTTTAGATGATCAAATGTCTCAGTGGTTCCCAAACATTTAAGCTTTAGACTCACAAAATATTAACGACAAATGCTGCAAAAACACTAACTAAAGGACACAGAAATAGCTTTAACACATTAAACTATGCATATAATTTATGACTATTGTTTTTAACTTTTGTGACATTTAAAGTGAAAATAATGTTTGGTGTTATTTGGTTTCTGGAGATCATCCTAACTACGCCACTCATTTTTCACTTTAAAATCAACTGAACTGAAGCATTTGGTTTTTGCTTTGGTTGACTTCAAAAGTTATTAAATTGTAGATGCATGTCAAATGAGAACTTTCTGAAATTCCTCATTAAATTCCAATCAGCTTGATTTACTATTTTTTAATTTATTCAACAAAAATTGCATCCTGATGATTTTGTAGTGGAGAATTCCTCCTCATAAAGACCTTTCAGTTGTAGAATTTAAATGCACTTGTTTTCTTTTGTTGTTCCCTTATTGTTATTGAGAAAGTGTTCGAACTCAGTAAATGTGCAGTGAAAATCTGTACTACCTTTGTGTTTCTGAACCAGAACCTGCTCTCATTCCTCACTCTTTATTTAAGCATTCAGGGTTGTGAAAAGGTCTACTTTAAAGCAAACTAATCCTTTCTTTATAACTGTTGCAGAGCTCGCTATAGCAAGAAGGAGGACAGATCACCCACAACTGCAGAAATGTCAAGGACGACAAAATAAGGTCAAAGACTCATTTCGATTGCTCCTGCAGAAAGGTGCATTTGGAAATGAGAAACTAACATTTGTGGGTCCAGTGCTTGCTTTTGATCATACATCTTTGTAAACTCCACATAAAACATAAAGGCTGCATGCTGCCACTAAATTAAAGTCACAGAATTTTTTTCATCCCAATTTAAACATCCCCTACTGAGATAAAACACATATTCTGAACTCTGCATGTACATTTTTATGTCTCAAACTGTATTATATTGTTTTACTGCTCTGCAAAATGAACTGCCACACAAGCAATGAAAGGGACAGAGCGAAAAGTACAAAAAAGACAAACGGTATGTTCACACGGCTGCCTGCCCACCACCTACACTCTTATCACATTACCAACACGTACGTGCACCACCTCCCCCTCCCTGACCCAGATGGTTGGTCCAGGCTACAGAGCTGAGAGACGGTGAGGCCACAGAGCATCAGTCCAAGGGATTCTGACTTCCCAGCCGAGCTTTTAACATGAGCAACAACGGCCCACAGCTACTGCATGTGATGCTATGTGCCAGAAACGGAGACGGGCAGAGAGAGAGACAGGAAGAGAGGGGTGCAGGGAGAGAACAGACAGAGACACAGCTCCCCACAGTGGAGCTCTGTAGTACCATCTATGATGTGGTTGTACTGGAAACAATGAAGAAGAGATGGAAACACATCAACTCAGGGCGAGAGATCTATTTAGGTTTTGATTCCTCAAAGCTGCAACGATAAGATCTCATTTATTTGTGCATTTGTTTGTTTGCATAATGCCAGAACTATATTAGGATAAGAAAATAAAGCAAGCTCAAAGATTCGCCACCAACATGTTTGTGCAACAAGTATCTTTAAACCCTCTTTTTCTGTGTGGCATCCCATTTTATTTGTTGACTTTTCACATTAAATCAAATCATTTGTTCATGAAGGTGGTGCGTTTACAATTCAGCTCTGAAAAGGCCATGCCCTGCGAGCACTCTGTCAAACATAATGTAATTAGAGAATTGGGTTGACACAGCCAAACGGGGGTGATGAAGGCTAATCAACTCTCTGAGTCACTTCTCATCTGTAATCACAAGGACAACAAGAGAGAAAGACAGAGGCAGATGGAAATTAAAATGATTAGAAACTCAAATCCCAGACCATTTAAGTTTGAAGAGAAGTAAACTGAAATTAAATTGATCATTTATTTATTTATTGCAGCAACATCCCCTCAGTCTCTAACCTGATTTTATATTCACTTCATCTGTTTGCTATTTTTATTAATTTATTTCACAATAATGAGGCTTACATTATCTGCACACATGAGCTTTTCATCTACATGTCATTGTTAAACATCTCATGCCCAAACTATAAGCATTATGATGCAGAGATCTTTGAAAGTGTGGCTGCAGGGAATTGCTTCCTGTCAAGCACAAAAGCATTAGTGAAGTCAGCCGCTGATGTCAGGTGATAAACTCTGGATTACAGATAGGATGCTTTCCTGTCCCGAAGGTGCTGCATGACGTTTAGGTCAGGGTTTTGTACATAAACAAGTGACATTTTGGTAGCAAAAACCCATTTTTTTAATTGCAGCCTTAGAATGCCTCTTTACCATAATTAAGCTCAGCACAGGAAAACGAGCCTCTTACAGTAACAAGCACTGCAGGCTATTTAGAAGTGTTGTGCCTGTCGGTACTTTTAGTATTGATTTACCTTGATGCTTAACTGTTCTCAAAAACTATTCTCCCATGAAAATGTTGTTGTTATTTATAAAGAAGAGCAAAAAAAATGCTTCTGATTCTTGAAGTATTCATGCCCTGATTTTTTTCAAGCATTTGTTTAAGTATAAACGTTATGGTTAAATAGAATGTTGTCATAAATTTTTGTTACGCTTCACAATCAATAATGCATTTTCTAAAAAGGCATTTCAGACTGCTCAATAGATGTGTTGCTATTTATCTCTTTTCTATACATATTCACCCATCCGTGCATTTTTCTGTACTGTCCTTGATAATGTTCCGAGTTGCAGGAAGCTGGTGTTTATCTCCAGTGACCACTGGGTGAAAGGGGAAATGCATTCTGAGCATGTCAGATGAGCAAATCTGAACAAAGATACTCACACCTGTGGGCAATTTAACCTCCAATTAACCTAACATGCATGTTTTTGGACTATGGAAAGAAATTATAGTGTCAGACAAGAACCCACGCATGCACAAGGCGAATGTGCAAACTCTATAAAGAATGGTCCCTGCTGGGAGTTGAACCTGTGACCTTTTTTCTGCAGGGCAACAGAGCTTACAAACTATACCACTGTGCAGCTTTATGATGCAAATTATTCAAATAAACACTGAATTTGTGAAAATGCTGTTGACCAAGGAACTAATTTTGTTAGTGTAAATATTCATTAAAAAGTTATTTTATTCACTGCTCTCATAATCTTGCAAAATCCTTTTTTTTCCACCAAAGGTTTATTATTGTATTTTCAGTTTGCTATCTACTTTCAATTAGATGTAAATAAATGCACAGGCAACAGTGTATGTACACAATGACTCCATACTGTCAAATCAACATTCATAACTCTATTTAACTATGAGAAACTATGCCTTCATTCTATCAAATTAAAAATATACCTGAATAAATATCACGAAATAGCAGAAGAGGAACAAATTTAATATCCTGAAGTGATTCAAGGATGTCTGAGCTACTAAATTACCAGCATCTTACATTAATGGTTTATGTAAATGAACATTAGTGTGTATAGCTTAATTATTGAGATCACATAAGAAAAGATGGGTTATTTAAGACAGAGCTTGATGCATAATGTCTAAACAGATGTTCTCCCTAAGGACAAGTGTTATGTCACAATTCCATTGAACAGTGTGTTCCTCGTGGGCAAGCAGAGAAAGAGATGTCCTTCAGAAGCTCGTGCGTTAGAAAGACTGTTGTTTGGATGCGTTTGTAATGGAAACAAACCCACAATCTTCAATTTATAATTCAAAATACTATTTTAAAACCATTGAAAGTTTTTAAAATTGCACTTTTTTAGTATTTCAGTGTAGTTTGAGTTTTTCTTCCTAAGTGCCCTTATTCATCCATTAGGAAAGAAAAATGTTGCAGGACTTCATAAAAGCATTTGAGAGCAGGGGCACTTGAGGATGATGATGATGAGAGGAAGCATGAGGCAGAGACGAGCAATTCGTTAAAGCTTGCAGGCAAGACGTTTTGATCAGAGTATTAGAATGATTTTCTGAACAAAAATCTTTGGTCAGAATAAATTCTTCTAAGGATGGGTGATATGTCAGGGTAAACATGATATGATGCTGGAACAGATGAGGTGATGGAAAATGAGGTGTGATGAGACTGAAGTGTGATGGCTGCTCAGGAACAGGAAGAAGGTGTCAAAAAAGGTGCCAGAACAAACACAAAGGGGCAGACGCAGGAGGCAGAAGGGAGTGAAAGAAAATCAAAACACAAAGGTGCAGGACATCAGTCGAGGCACAAAAACTCAACTGGGTGCATGCATGAAGAAAACAAAAGTCCCATTAAGTCAAAAAGTCCCCAAATTGAACTCTTTTTGTGTGTTTAATGACCTGCAGCCCACACGGATCTGAGTCACTCTTGGTAAATCCATCTCCTCTTACTGTAACCTGTAATCTCAATGGCAATCTCTCTCACTTTTGATTTAAAGCTCTGATCTGCACACAATGAATGACTTATTTTATGGAGATGCCTGGTCATAAATCTGAAACCTGCTTGACGTTATCAGGTCAGCTCAAACAAGAGTCCATCAGTCTGGGATTTATTGAATCTGAAAAGCTGTCATGCTATGTGACAGTTAAATCTTTTCCATCTGAGCTGTAAAGTACATTAATTGTGTGCGATTGTGATTGATTAAGCTACAGATATATACAAAGGTGGACTATGAGGAAAAATGCAGAGATAAGCAACATGTTATTGTGTTGAGGAGACAAAAGAAGCTGTCTTCCATCATTGTTAAGTGATAGGACAGCAGAAAGGTTGCAGCCAAGTAGGTGATGAATACCACTCAAAGCGCGTATCTGACAGGTTTTTGTTGCGAACAAAATAGTCTCAGCATCTCCAGCGAGGTCATTACTGATGCAAATCCCATTCACAGCCCTGTTTCCTGTCATCTGTTTCTCGTGTTCCAGGACAGCCAATGGAAAGTGTCCCATGGAGGAATTGCAAATCAAGACAGAAAAATAGAGATGGGTGGACAGGTAGGCTTGCTTCACTGTCAGCTTTGTCCCTCATTTGTCTTCTCTCCCCCTCCTCCCTTTTCTCTCTGATCACAGCTCCGCCATTTGTTCTCCCATCACTCATTTTCATTGCCCCATCTCTTTCCGCATATCTCTCTCGGTGTTAGATGAGGATATTGCACCCCACCTCTGCCTGATACTTGAGCATCTGCCTTTTTCTGCCGACAGTTTCCTCCTGGGAGTTTGATGCTCTCAGGGGTTGTGTGTGAACTGGGTCAAAAAGCATCTGTTTTCTGTGTAAAAGTCTGGTTTTTGGAAGGGGAAATGGACCCCAATAACATGGGATATATTATACTGTGTGCACAAATTGCTTGCAAAGCAACATGTCTGCAGGAATAAAAAAGCATCAGTTAAATATTTTTAGTCTTTTTGAAGGTCCAACCTTGCTGACATTTTAGAAAAAGAACCAATAAAGTTTAACTTTAAAGCAAGACCACGGTGCAATACAAGCTAAGCAAAGCTAAAAAAACAGTCAACGCAAAGACTGGAAAACAAAGCCATGCTGATTTGCTAATCACAACACAGACGAGTTTGACGAGCAGTGTAATTATTTGTCATTTCTTAATTGTACATGACACGTTTACAAACAAAGGAGCGACTCGGTAATTATGTCTTCAGCATGACTAGATTCTTGGAATGACCTTCTTGTCAAATCAACTTTAACTCAGAGGATTTTCTTTCAGCTTTTTAAGTGACCTGTTTTAATTTGATCAACTTGGAGGAAAATGTAGTTTTGACAATTTGAAACATGTTTCAAATAATGAAATAGTGTCATACAGATCTTCTGTAGTCCATTTTTTATTCTTCCTTTTAAAACCATTGATATAGTTTTTTCCTAACCTAAAAGTTTTTAAGTTCTTGTACATTTAATTCCAAATAACGAGCATGTTTCCAATAAAATAATAGTATGGAGCGTCTTGGTTAAATGGTTGTGTTTCATGAGTGGGAAAAATACAGACCGTGTATTGAGTTTTCAAAGAAACAAAGATGAAAATTAGCTCTGTGGAGCAGAAATGTTCTCTCTGACTTGTAAAAAAGAAAAAATGAATGAAGTGTTTCTATGTTGGGAGCACTGGACCCAGGTGTTCACATTCAGACACTTTGCTGTGGAGTGACATGCATCACACAGACTGCAGGCTGCAAGTACAGACTTTCGTCTGTATTTCTTATTAACCTTTTACTTATTTATTTACCATTGAGATTAATGTTGAAATAATAATCATGAGATTGAAATATTTGTAATTCATCAACATGTCTGTTTAGACCCAGACTATCATTCATTCTGCAGGCAAAAATGCATAAATTATGGTGAAAGGAAAATAAATACCCAAAGGACAGCATTTAGAAGAAAAGTCAGACCCCAAACGTAAGTGGAATCCCATAATGTCTAGTTTTAATGATGTTTCAGGAAAGAATCATATTTATTGTGTAATTTTTAATACAGAAAATCATTTTGTGCTTGTGTGTGCATTCCCTGACTTTAAAATAAAACATTATAGTGGCGTATCTATGTGAATTTTTATCCCCTTTTGACAGAAAGGTACAATAAAACACAGATTGGAGATTTGATTACCGATGGTTACTTCATTAAAGTGGGCAGTAGGGACTCTAATTCTACAGCTGTAATTAAAAAAAAGGAACTCTATTAAACCATGTTCACCCAGTGACAGAAGTGGTGTGTGAATCCTTTTAACCAGTATCACAACTGTGTGCTGGAGTCTTTTAGTTTTCAGGACTCACACACTCAATTTTGCAGCATTGCCTGTTTCAGATAACACCAAAATGAAAAGAAAAAATTGTTTTGCAGCTAGAATGATCTCACAAGATCTCTATGGGTTTGCAAAAGGCAAACAGGCTTTCCTATAAACACCTTTGCACCCTACAGTAACTCAACATAAGGGTTCAACCTGCACAATAATTCAGGGAGGAAAATGGAACTCTGGGAAAACTTTCTGCACATTTCCAACAAAATATATTGTATTAAACTTCACCAAACTCAAACCTATATGTATGCCCCCCAAACCAGCTCCACCTCTTCACTCCCGTTTAACTCGAGCAGCATTTTAGTGCTATTGGACATTTGAAATGTTTTACTTCTTCTCCAGACTCCCTTGTTCTTCCTCTGTAATGGTTGCCTTTATCTGATCTTTCCCAGCCAGAGAGCACTTTTCTAAACTAAAATAAATAACAGTGGTGTTTTGAAGATAATTCTCTCTAGTCTGAGGTTTTTGAGCAAGTCTTTCTGAAGGGACCCTTGTGATCTTTTTTTCTCCTCTTTTTTTATTGAAAGTTTCGTGTTTCTAAATAATATACCTTCAGGTCTCTTTCTATTCCCATCAAATAAAAAAGCTTTGAAAAAAAATTCTTCTAATAATTTTTTGAGCTGACTGAGCTCTGTGATTTACATGATGCAATCCAAAACAAGTCTGCTTTGATGCTTTCTTTTTTAATGGGATTGGATTGATAATACAATGCTGTGAAAAGACTTCCTCCCTCATTTCCTTATATTTTGCTTAAAAAGTGAGACTTCCTTAGAATCTTTTAAAGTGACAATATTTCCTCAGGCATTTTGAAATTGAAAAGTTTCTTGTCTGGGTTTTGGCTATTTTATTGCTCATTTTAATCCAGTGTTTTTATTTTAGTAAGCTGCTAAAGTTTGACTAAAGTCAGTGGATCACTGGGCTGTTAGAGGACATTTCTGAGGGAGTGTATTCAGGTGAATAGCATGGCCTTCTTCTTGTGTTGCTGGATTTTTTTTAATGACACAATTTTTGTCTCAAAAACGTCTGAGCTGTCTGGAATCCTCCTTAATTTAGTTTCTGTCAGTCAAAACGTGTGAAGAATGTCACGTTCAGAGTGTTTGAAACATAGAGGTGACTGGAAACAAAAACCTGACCTTCTGAGGTTCAACATATTTGAATAAGAGAATAAACTGTGTACAGATTAAAACATAATTAAAGCTCTTTGTGACTAAACTGTGAAAAAATCTAAACCTTTTTTTTGCTAGTTTATGTCCACTTGATGAATCTTCCAGGCATAAGGTTTCTAAACTCAGCGGACAATTAAGTTTTTGTCATGAAGTCACAAATTTTGTAAATCACATTTTGGGAAAAAGGGTAGAGTATAAAACAATGGAGAAAAAAATCTTGTTGTCAAAATATCAATGTGGACTTGAAGTTTGATGGTGCCTAAAATGTTTTTGAAAGGTCTACTTTAGTCCCACCAACTTGTAAAAGACAATGCATCACTTTATCCTCATGCTACACTTTGTTCAACAGCTGAACCTCCTTCTGTCAAAAAATCTAATTAAATACAAAGACAAGTTTTATGTATGAAGCAAAAAGCAATTAGCAGAAAGACAGAAAGGGGCTGAGGACCTTCAAGGGCTTTTAAGGCTTATATACATATTCTTTATGTTTTACCTCTTAAAATCTTACAAAGTGAGCCGTTGCCTTTTATGTGATGAAGCATTTTGAAAAGTGCAAGCATTTTTAATAAAGCTATTGTAGGTTTCAAGTGCTTCTTTCTCTAGATAAAATAATAAAGTGGCTTTTGATTTTCGTTCTTCTGAATCAGGAAAAATAACAAAAGTTTTTCAACATGACCACACTCAAGTCAAATTTAAGAACTTAGTTACAATAAATATGTTCCAGTTTTATTTTTAGTTGGTGCTCAAATCTCCTTCACAGATTTCAAGTTCAGTTTGAAAAGGTTGAACTTCACAGTAAATTTTATATAAAATGTTTTTCACCTGTCAAAAGATTCATTTTGTGACCTTTTAACTCTGCAGGGCTTTTATTAATGACAAATCACTTCAGAAGATCATCATCTGGAGTGAAAAATCTTGTATCTCTCACTTCCACCTAAAGCCTGGGCTACAATTCCAGGCAACAAATTGACAGAACTATGCCCTGAGTCACAGGGTGAGCCAATCACATATAAAATGAGAGTAAATTGCAAACAAATTGAGGCTGTTTGTAACTAATTTATGACAGGAAACAAGGAAAATTGCACAACAGTCATGCAAATGTCAGTTTGTTTGCAGTTGCATCATGCTCCCTATAATTGGGGCATCTTGCAAAATTGTTGCACATGCCAATTCAGTTTACTTTTAATTTTGTGCATTTCTAGAAATGCACTAATATGTGACAACTACCAAATAATAAACCATTGTGTGTGCATGTGAGTCTCACTCCATCATGGTTTGCACAACTTGTGCAATTTTAAAGAATCCAGTTATGACTGAAAGCTAAGATTTGGGGTGATTTGTAGATAAGAACAAACCTTTAGTTGTGAGTCGTTTCCTGTCAATTACTGTCAGAGCGCCAGATGTGATTTATGTGCAGCAATTTGTGCAGGAAACACTGGTGCTCACAGTTAGCTGTTTGTTTGTGCTCCCTATAGACCTGCTAAGATTTTAACACCTGCGTAGGAATCATTGCTCTGTGAATACAGTCACAACAAAGGTAACAGGTGTGAGGAGCAGATTAAAAGAAATATGGGTGAGTTCAGTTACACAATCCTAAGGCTGTGCACATCACATGCTTGGTTTGAGTTGGAATGTTTTGAAGTAAATGGGCTCTTCTTCAGGCTTCCACTACAATACCTGACAGTTTTCCACATCGCCTCTTTGTTCGTTGAATTTTTTGAGCTTGCAAACATACTGAGCATGAGAGTGAGCAATAAAATGTCCTCAACTTTCAGTGAGGGATTGGTACTTCATCATTTAAACACTTCATTATCTTAAAAAAAAACTCTTAAAGAAGCATATTTGTTCCTTTCTTTGTCAGTTCAAAATATATTAATACTGCAGCATTTCATCAGAAAGGTCACAATAAACAAAGGAAGCTTCTGAAAAGATGCAACATTTGTAAACCAAGATAAAATAATGTAGCGTTTTATAAACTCTATTTTTATGGTTTATAACTGGCACACACTTCTGTGAGATTATTAAGTTAGTTTTTGTCGGTTTTACACTGACCTGGTTGGCTCAGCTACCTTGACTAAAATAATGGTTTCACAGGTACTCTAGGTTCATTCTGATGCCACAGTGAGTAGATTATGCGTTTAATATTGACAAATAGAAGTCTGAGTCAGAATTAGACTTTACAGATTTTATTTATAAAAAGACGGACGAACAGTACAACAGATAAGCAGATAGCATGAGGTAATAAGGTTGAAGCTTGTGGGTCCACACGGTGTTATTGTGTTCTAAATTGAATCTTAAAAACAATTTTTTAACAATCTGAGCCTGTGATGTTTAGGCTATAGGGTTTAACTTAATTTAGTTTAGTTAGAATGGAGGAGGTGTTGAAGGATAAGTTACGTGGAGTGTAGAGCTTATCAACAGAGGCCTTCATTTACCAGAATGTGGAGCTCTTACTGTAGCCGCTCCTGGATCGAACCCGTCGGAGAGTCAGATGGGACGGCGTGGAGGTGGAAGGTTCCCCCTCGGTCCGAGTCGGACGCCTGTGGAAGTTGGGGACCTCCGTGGGCCACGGAGATCGTCCTTGGATGCGGATTAGTAGCTCCATTTCTGATCGGCAGCACCAGCTGGAGTTTTCTTCCCCATTTTGGGTGAGGAGAAGCAGACAGGTGGTGTCTGACTTCAGGGAAGAGAAGTAAACATCGGCCTTAAACAGGGCTTGAGACCTGAACAAGGGTAGGCCGGCAACCTTGAGGCAACACCGTGTAGCGGAGAAAAACGGTGCGCGTCTCCTCTCGTCACTGGCTGAACGAGAACTGACGTGTATCAGGAAGTGGAAAGATTAAGCTGGAACCGAGTGGTGACGTGGACTTAAAATGGAGGTTCTATCAAGTCACATGACTCAGATCTTTAAAAACCATATTTCCTGAATAAGTAAATATGGAATAATATTGATTTTTAACCTTAGCAAGGTAGAAATGTAGAAAACCAGATGATTTAAGGTTTATATAAAATAATCCTGAAACAGGGGAAACACATATTATAACACTTTGAGAGAATGTGTGAATGACCCTGAAGATAGGACACTGTGTAGAGACTGTTCTGTAAACAAGAGATTACAGTTTGAATACCAGTCTGTGGTTTTAAAGAAGAGACATCTTTAAAGAGTAATTTTATCACACAGCTAGTGTCCAGTTGAGGTCACCTGGGAAGTGGACGGTTGGACACCTGTAGGAATCTTGATTCAGGTTAAAACATAATAAAAGAGTCATTGTATTCCAAGTTATTGGGGAAAAGATGGTTATTGTTTATGTGATGGTCACAGGGGTCAACGTTCAGAGGTTATAGCGTATTTGGTAATGCTACAATAAACATGGTGTTGGTTTTTGGTTTATTGTTTTCTATATTTGTCCTGCAATGGATGACTGATGATGGTGAACTTGTCTGACAGCACCAGTTCCTTCCTCCCAGTAGCGCCACCTTATTCAATCGGGTTTTTGAGCTACTACAACAAAACTGACTATAAAGCATGTGGTTTTATTTTAGTAAACAGTTGTTTTGGCAGTTCATTTGAGTTAGTCACTGTGTTTTTTTAAACAAACAAACAATAAATGAAATAAATACAAAGACATTAATCTTGTATTTCATTGTTGACTACAGTCCATCGATTTTATTGTCAGTTTATTAATATTGTAATTAGTAAATTTGAAGTGAATTTTCTGTGATTTATTTTCTTTTTATCTGGAGCCCAATAATAAAGGATTACCTGTCTGAAATGGCGCTTACAGATCAGCATCCCGTCTGCTTGGTTTGATAGCATCAGCTCACCCCCACATGGCCGGGGAGGATTCTTGTCTGGCTTCTCAAGACTGGGGAAGCGACCGAGCAGATGGGCAGCTACACCTTAAAAGTTACGCGAAAAAGTGGCACAGGGAAATATGTGATGTCACACATGAACGCCGCTCCTTGGCAAACAAAGTATTTGTAAACAGACTACTGGATCGAATGGTATTACGAAAACAATGGATAACCTTGTGGAGATTATAATTATTATATTCCAGTTGTGGCCGCTGCTGGGGAACCAGCTCTGTGAACGACATGAAATAATGCGTCATATGCAAGCCATTCTGCAGCACCAGTGAGTCCAACGGAAACCACCAGGCCAATCAGAGGCTTGCACCATAAGTAGGCGTGAGACTTCAGCCAACCAATCAGTCCGCATTGGGCGTGCAGCCCAACTGTGTAGCCTTGCTCAGGCTGCAGAGGAGAGCTGAAATGGGCTCAGCTCCGAAAATGGACATGTGGGCTGTACCTCTAAGGTTTTGGCCGGACCAAGTCGAGCAGAGCAGATGTTAGTCTGTAAGCGCCAAAAGTGGCTAATGAGAGGGACTTTTGTAAATAAATTGTAAGTTAAAAAGAAAATGTAAAGTAAAATGTATTCCAGAGGGGCCACTAGGGGGCGATGATTGAGACAAGGGGTTCATGAAAGGAAATAAAAGAAATGTTTGATATAACTTTAAGTTTTGGAGAGTTAATCTTACAAAATTCTAGCCTATAGCCTCAAACAGCAGTCTGTGGAACTATAAGGTTTGCCTGGTGCTTCTTCCTGGGTGGGTTTGTGAGCAGTGTAGAGCTCATGTAAAAGCTGAAATATAAAAAACATGATATTAGCTACAAGTAACATATTCAAAATCATTTGTTTCATATCATATTAGGCTGTAGTTCAGAACTGCCCAGATGTATTTGTTAGAATCCTCTCATTAAGGAGTAAACCACAAAATGAAACCATTCTCCCAAAATGGTCCAAAGAGAGGTTTTCTGAGTGAATAGTTTTATTCAATCTTTAAAGATGTGTTTTACTGAAAAAACTTTTTTTTCATGTTTTTTGGTCACTCTGAGCTTTTCATGCAGGCTGAACATGAAAACAGTCTTCTACATGTATCTCCAGCTTCTGACAGAAAATCGAGGTTGAGACGCTGACGAGAAAAATCTCGCAGGTCTGCACTCTGAGAATCTGCATTCATGGTCTGGCCCATCTTGGCTCTTGCTGCCCCACAGGCAGGCCCGGATAATGCGATTTTTTAATTTTCTTATAGGAATGCTCTTTTTTTATTTTTATTTTTTTGCACTAAGGATAAGAGACCCTTTAGGAACAGCTGTTGGGTAAGTTCGTAACATATTTTTGCTGCGATATTAGCAGTTATTCTGAGCTCTTTGTGGTTAGCCACACATGCTAATGTTAAGATAGCAACTCCCATGTCCTATACAGACAGCTTTCACCACAGTTTGGGTGTCACAGCAGAACGTTCTGCTCTTCTATAGGAGAAAATAAGTTCACATGTAGGTATAACCATTCTGAAACATTCATTGACAAACGCTGAGGAAGCGCTTCCTCTGAAATTTCTCCTTCACTCTCAGATTCGGGATCAAAAATGTAGGGCCAATCAGAAGCGAGGGGTGTGCATATAATTAATAATAATGAGGAAACCTGCTGTTTCAAGCACACCTCTGCATCAGCAAACTTCTGCATCAGAAAGAGAAGTATCATAGTGTTTACACTAGAGGACACTGCAAATGTTTAAAAATAAATTATGTTGATTTCAAAGTGTTTCTGTTCCTGTAAATGACTTCTGTTTGAAAACTTCTTGAAGACAGAATATTCTCTTTTTATCTGGCCTGTAGAAAAAAATACAGGAAAAAAAAAACAATGAGGAAAAAAATAATTTGCACACAGTTGAGCCAAGCTGATGCACCAACACAGAAATAGGTTTTGCACATAGAGAATGGAGAGAAGTCAGACCTGTTCAACTTTAAATCAGACTCTGCTGCTCGTTTCCCATCTATCTCTATGATTTCTCACATTTGCAATGAAAATGAGTTCTGATAAAAAGGTAATCTTCCCTTTTCATTTATGTATTTTTTTGTACTTTACTGTTTTGACATGCAGTTTACGTTCTGAAAACATCACAATATGAAAATAGCAGCAAACATAAATGAAAGTCACTGTTTTCTGAACACAGATAAATGCCAACTGTGTGACGGGAAAAGAAATCAGAGAAAATGTCTCTCAACCCGCGGGGACAAATTGCTTCTACGGGGCATAGAGGCTGATTTCCAGTCTGATGGAGAACAACTGTTATCCACAATTTCTAAAATCTGAGCTTTACGAAGCTCTCGACTGAAGGGAAATGAAAGCAACACGAAGAAAGAAAGCTTGTCCGATGCCTCTTTCAATGATTGATTCTGCACTTCAAAAGAATCTTTAGAATCTCAGTTTAAACAAAAAGGGTCTGTTTGTCAGAGGAAGCAGGGGTGAAAAAAAAAACTGTTGGTGTGAGAAGTGGCAGGATCTAAAAGCCAAGCAGGGTCTGAATATTGTAGGAAACCTCTTTAGAAGTCTGTTTTGTTGTTGTTTGAATTATTCTACACAGAAAAAACAGATGTAGTTAAAAAGAAAGGTTGACACTGAGTGTTGACAGCACATCATGAGTTCTAAACTGTTTGGACTGAGGCTTGAAATGTTAAGAAAACAGCACTTAAACTGTGTACGGAGTTTATTTTTACATTGTCGTGACCTCTTCTACAAACTAAATAAACTTACAAAAATGTGCATGAATAGAGTTACAAGTGCACAAGCAATATGTAAATGTTATTCTAGCTGACAATTCTGCAAGATGCAGCAGGATTTCCCCCCATTTTTATGCCATTAAATGAGGCTTGAGAAGCATAAATGAAGAGAAACCGGGTGCAAAATGTGTCGGTGTGCACCATTCAGACACCATGATTTGTTAAAGTTTGGACTTTTGCACGCCTTTCGGACTTTTATCTGTTTGCTGTGAATCATTTAACCTATTTTGACTTTGTTTTTTGTTAAAGTTTGCATTTTTCATTAATGTTTAAAACATGAGTTTGTACTTTTATATAACTTTGACTTTTGTTAAACAGTCAAAAGGGAAAAATAAATCACTAAAATGTATGTTTTTGATTTTTACTAAAGGAAAGAAAGCACAAACCTATTTCAACATGAGTGTCTAGATGTCTCCTGTGCAGAAAACAGGTTGTATGAAAGTAATCATAAATGGAAAGCTTATGAATTGCAAATGTGCTACAGTCTCATAAAAAGGCTTAACGCTGAAATATTTGGATGAGGCTGAGAATGCAACATCTACTTCAAAGAAAGAAAAGGAACATTTTAAAATGTGCTTTAAGATTAGAGATTCAGCTTTGAACACCTTTTCTAATCAGTCCACCTCACCTTCTCATGAAAGTTAAGGAGTTTGAACAACAGAGGTTAGACTCCAGGGCTTAATCTTACTAAATGTCTAAAAATAGGATTTGTTATTCAAGCTGTAACATTCCAGCAAAGGTTCTCTACTTTAAAGATTAAAGATTTAATTCCTCTGACAAGACGAATGGGTTATTTTTTTTACTTTAATAGAAAGAAAAGTGCTCGACAACAAAGTTGTGGGAATGCATTTCATCTGAGAGGATGGATGACTGTGAATTTGGAAGAAATAATCACAAAAAAGTACAAAAAAGAACCCAGAATAAATGGCTAAATGGCACATTGGGTCTTCTCTTATGGAACTCGTGATTATGAAATAAATAAATGGTTTGTTCTTTCTGGTTTTATTGTTTCTATTTTATATTTTTTCTGATACCAATGTTTTTTTCTGTGTACATTGACAATGAAGACATTTGTTTGCTCATTTATGAATAAAATTTTAATCATCCAATCACAGGACAGCTTTCTCATTTGTCTTTAATTTGTCCAATATCTTCTTTATGATCATGTGATTGATGATGCTGCAGCCAACTGTTCTCCTAATGTTTTATTTCCTTCTTTATTGTAGTTTTTCCAAACCCACACAGTGATTTCCATCTGAAAGTGTTGCTTTTAAAATATATTTGTTGTTTTCAGCCTTATTCTCTAAACAGTGTTCTCCAGATTTATACAAATATCATACATTCATGATTTAAAATTTATTGCATTTATACTGGAAAATAAAAGTCAGATCTCACCTATATTTACTTTATAGTCGTCTTATGTTCCATCAGCCTCTTAAAAGGTGTTGGTGCCAATAAATGTGCCATCAAGTTCAAAACATACTGTTTTTAATATTCTAAAGATAAAAATAACATAAAGATTAAATTGATTTTATATTCCAAAGGGCTGTTTTGGGCAACAAGCATTGTAAAAAAAAAAAAAAGTTACGTTTTTATGTGGTAATTTTAAAAAGAAGTATGGTTTAATAATTCTGCAAACAGTTCCAGGATGCATCATTGAAGCTGCTGTTACACTATTTCTTTCCTCTCACAGTAGGTTTGTGTGCATCTACAGAGCTAGTGGGGGTATTTATGTGCAAACAGTTCTGCAGGGTACCATACTCTTTCAATCTGACTGGTCTGGAATTATCTGATAGTAGCTTTGGCCCAAATAGAACTTGGTATGGGATGATTACACAGGAGAGATGAGATAGGATGGTGCTAATATTTGTAGGAACAAAAATTTGCTAAATATTTTAGAGAATGGAAAAAAATTGCATGAGAATGAGAGCTGCTCTGTAAATCCAATGTTTGGAGATGGGTGAGATGGGGGCAGGGAAGCAAGAATCAAACCAAGGAGGAAGTATGGCAGGATGAAAGACGGTGGGATGTTCGATGGATTGAGGCGGAGAAGGAGAAAAATCTCAGCAGGTGGACAATGTGAGCGGTAAAGCAGAGATAGTGCCCTGGGGGGTTTTGACTAAGGCTCATGTGAGTGGTGGAGTTTGCAGTGGATGAATGATAAGACAACCAAGTCTCTGCTGACTGCCACAAACTGTTCTTTCTCTCCAGCTGGGAGGGAGGATTTTTACACTGCTCAACCATAAAGACCCCCAAAGATTAACTCATCCTGTGGCAAACCTGCAGTGCTTTAAGACAGGAGCTTGAAAGATGTAGAAGAACTGATACAGACCATTTTTTTCTGCCTATCTTTCGGGGATCTAAGGACCTGCAGCATTTCTCAGTTTCATCCAGTGTGCTGCAAATATATTTGTCTGCTGAATAGAAGGGAAGATCATTTTGTAACTTTAATGTTCAAAATTCATTTTAGCAGTAATCCTAAAAATGTTACTGACAATAAATTAAATTGCACTCTAGTTTTCACATAATATTGAGTTAATTCTAAGTATCCTGGTCATTCGTAACCATTAGATTTGCTATGAAGTTTACTCATGAGATCCACTTTATACTTCTGATTAGTTGTTGTCCCAGTAAAAGGAGGTAAGGAGACCTCTAACTTACTTAGTAAGCAGGATTTTAAAATAACTTGCTTCTTTTCAGGTCAGTCGTAACATTAAACCACCTGGATTTTATTGTTCAGGTCTTTTTCTAGAGCTTCTCTGACCCAGTAGTACCTTATCTGAGTGCTGTGTCTGTTGTAAAAGTTAACAGCTGTAAATTTACACAACACTACATGTTTTGCACATTTGTTACTTTGCACAAACCTTGAACATTTACTATCCTTAGATGAACACAATATACGTTTTAGGCTGTTTGAACTGCAGGGTGGTACTCTCATTTTATTATTATTTTATTTACTGCAGTTTTCATTCTTCTTAGTTCTGTTGTACTGCTTTATTTGAGTTTGGTTATTTTTTATGCTTGTTTGTTTATTCTTAACCTCCACATGAAAACATATGGAAAAAAAGTTTTACTAAACTACATGAGAGGATGAATAAAATCATCTTAATCATGCCTCACAGTTGAAATATGGGGAGTGAGGGACATTTATCTTAACAGATGTAGAATCACAGATTTTCTTTCCCGTCAATTACAAGTTCTAGAAAAGCCACAAAAATAATAAATAAATAAACTTTACTTAACCTGAACTCATGTTACTATTTGAGTTGGGTTTTTTTTTTTACCTGTCTTTAAAATCTTAAATAAATAGGTTGCTTTCTTTCCATTAAAATGGTCATACACAGGAAGAAATGAGTAAAGGGTTGTTATCCTCTATAAAAGTGTGTGTCTGTTTTTACCTGATATCACACGTTTACACAAGTTTAGTCACTTTGTTTGATTTGACAGAAGTTTTTCTTTTTACTCCCCCAGTTGTTGAAGGTGCATCTGAATGTGTATTTTGTCACGTATCTGTTTTCCCCTGCAGGCTGCAGCTGGTCGCATTGTTCCTGTTAGGGTTGGATGCTGCCAGCAGGGGGCACTGTTGGCTTGAGAACAAGTGCTTGGTGTGTTACATCATTTAGGATGGTCGTTAGTTGTAAAAAGCATTTACAAACATGGCCTTTGTTTTGATGCTTTGGTGCAGAAGGGTTCGTTCTTTATAACCTATACAAGAAGAAAACAAACATGTGGATGGATATGCATATTCCTAGAGGTGTATTTTAGTTTCATTCTCAAAGACTTCATGACATATTGATATGAACTGGTTTAAACTGAATAAATTTGACAACATTTTGGAACACCTGATAATGAATAAGTTTTTCCTAGTTTATAATCTCACAGATTCCCACAGGATGTGGTGTTCCCACTTGTAGTTTCCCTTAAATAGACCCAGAAAAAAGAGATGTGACAAAACAACTTTCAAAAAATAGTTGGTGATGATGAAACACATACTTTATCATATTAGTTCCAAATGTCGGTTCACAAAATAAAAAACATCATTAAATTATAGTTTCTACAAGGACACTGAGGACCCCATCAGCATGTAAATTTGCTGCAATCTGAGTCAGAAGCTTTTGTCCTTCATGGTCAGAGGGCAATGTGTGTGTTTAACCACTAGATGGAGACAGTTATCATCTGTCAAATGTAAGGAAGGCTCTTTTGTAAATTAGGGAGTGCTGAGCACTCTGTACTGTTGAAAATATTGGAATTTTAAAAATAAGACAATAAATAATTATGATTAAATGGTTTAAAATGTTTAATTATTAATTATTGTAATTTATTTTTATAGGTTCTTGGAATCTGTCTCTTGTTTTGAAAATAGGTGAGATTAATGAAACTAACATAAGAACTGAATCGATGTTTTTAGAACCAAAGGACAGCATAATAACTTGGTTTACTTCCTTTGAGCGCCTCAGCCTTGTGTCCCTCAGCTGCTGAAAGTTGTTTCACTTCCACACAGCATTCTGGGGAAATATTTGCAACACTGATTCCCCGACCAGCCAGACTGTAGGATCAGTGGTATTTCTCTGAAATGCATGACCACAACAGTAGGAAGCACAAAAATGTAAAAATGAACAAAAGAAAACAATAAGAAATTCTAATGAACACAACCATGGAGGGGTCAAGGTTGCTGCAGAAAGATTGTAAATTTTTTGCAGTCCAGTATTTTTCATTGTATAGATAACACCATGAATTTAGTGCTTATTAATTAGGAAACATCATATTTCAGAGTGCTTTATGGGCATTTTCCCTCAAATATTTAGTAACTGTCTGTGCTTTCATTTGTGGTGAATGGATAACATTTTAGGTGTAGAAAATAAAAAGTGTGTGAAAACTCAAATCACCCCATAACATCTTTGATGAAGAAACATAAATCTAGATAAAGACATTCTTTGAATAATTTAAAATTTTCCTGCTAAACTATTTTCTGCCCACCAAATTGTGTTTTTACAGAAAAGTTTCATAAACTAAGACAGGATCAAACCTTTCTTTGAATTTTTGAAATTGAAATGATAACTGTGGATATTATTACTTGATTTGGTTGCTTTTTTCACACTTGATGAGAAAACAGGATTCAAGACGCAATCATAAGTTAGAATAGAACGCATGGAAGAGTGCTCTCTGACTATGAACCCTCTTTAAAGAAAATACAGGTGGCCTTTAAAACCCTCATCCAGATGAAATGATAGTGTAAGTGATGATTCAGATAACAATAAGTCTCAGTTCACCTGAGTCATGCTTAAAGACTGTGGCGCCATTTTTCATTGGGTGTGTATTTACTCTGATGTAAGATAAGCTGAGCATATCATATGTGCAGCCAGAACACCCAGGCAAGCAAACACAAGACACACACACACACACACACACACACACACACACACACACACACACACACACACACACACACACACACACACACACACACACACACACACACACACACCCACCCTCACACACACACACACCCCCCTCTCCACAAAGGGGTGTGGCACTTCCACATCCGTGGCTTACAGCATGGTGACATCCTTCTAAGTTTCTCAGCCTGTAAGGATTCCAACACAGAAAGGACAAACTGCTTCATTAAAAAAATGGATGACAACACTCTGGCTGAGCTAGTCGTTTGTTGACTTAGCAGTGGAAAAACGTTGATAACAATCACTAGCAGAACAGTGAGATCAGAGCAGGTAGTGGATGGAACAATGAGCATCTTGTAATCGTTCCCACTCACTTCACATCAGGTGAATGTGATGTCAGGCTGTGAATGATGAACTCTTAAAAGTACCACATGGACAAAAAATACTTCAAACAGCACAAAACGCATCTCTAAAACAAAGAGAAATTCTAAACCATTAATAGTTTAATAAATATTATATCATTTTGAATGTGTCTATAAAGGTTGACAGGACAAATAAATTGCAACGTCAGCCATTAGAGATGCTCTATAGACAACTTTCAAGACATTTCTCTAAAAGAGCCTGGGCTGGACAAGAACTTGTAGAAGAGATTTTATCTTGCAGTTTTGTTTCAGGAATACTTTGTTCATAGAAGTTAGTTAATGAGATGGAGGGCTGGCTGTCCTGATAAACCCACATACAAGGTGTCTAGAAGTCAAGTGTTTGGGAGGGGTGTGTGTGACAGAAGAGAATTGACTTTTTTTGGGAGCAGCATAGTGTTCTGTCAAAATACTATACCAGATGATTTATGGCCTCAGGTTTTCATTAAAAGGACATTCAGTGAAAAAAATCTGACCCAAAATCCTCTTGGATTTTGCCACTAAACTCATTTTAAAGGTTGACGTGCCAAACATTCATTTGAATGACACAAGTACAAGAATTGATGTCAGTCTGTGTCCAATTCTATTAAAACTTAAACTCAAGTCATTGGGTCAGTAGCTCCAGACCCACACACCAGCCTTTGGCTCATGGCTTGAGATGCCCTTGTTGATGTGCTACCCCATCACTGACTCTACCCAGGAGCCTGTTTTATCACATGACACATCCTTTCTGACTCACTGACTTCCCATTAGTCAGTGACTTTGCCCAGGGCAGACTACTCTGTCCTGTCTCAGCCTGGTCAGTGAGACCCTGGCAGCTCCGCTTCAACTTCACTGTAAATCAAAAGAGCATGCTAGTGGAGTAAAGATGACTGAGCAATCCTAATATGTGTCTATTGCTGTTTGACTTTTACAGTATGTCCATAGCTGCAGTAGTTTTGTAAAGTCATGGGAAAATAGACATGGCCAAGTACTTCAAACATTCAGGGGTACAAATATAATACAGCACTGATGTTGTGCAATATAAAGTGTTTTCACAAATTAAAAAATACATAAAGTAAAATCTGTCCTAACTTAAAAACTTCTATCAACTTCTTCTGATTCAGCACAAATCCTTGGATTTAAAGTGACACATTCAGAGCCACGCAGTTCTGCAAATGAACAATCTCATGGCTGACAACACAAATCAAGCATTCCACTGGCATGTTTGAGTTAAATATAGATAGTCATCTGATGTCTACAAGCTGATGAGCAGATATTAACTGAACGCTAGAGCAAACATTCACTTTTATTAGGTCATAAAAGGAGTTATTTTTAGACCCACACTGGATGCACCGACAT
>SSNR01000003.1:5890000-5923642 GCA_006937965.1 Callopanchax toddi
CACACACACACACACACACACACACACACACACACACACACACACACAAAGGGGTGTGGCACTTCCACATCCGTGGCTTACAGCATGGTGACATCCTTCTAAGTTTCTCAGCCTGTAAGGATTCCAACACAGAAAGGACAAACTGCTTCATTAAAAAAATGGATGACAACACTCTGGCTGAGCTAGTCGTTTGTTGACTTAGCAGTGGAAAAACGTTGATAACAATCACTAGCAGAACAGTGAGATCAGAGCAGGTAGTGGATGGAACAATGAGCATCTTGTAATCGTTCCCACTCACTTCACATCAGGTGAATGTGATGTCAGGCTGTGAATGATGAACTCTTAAAAGTACCACATGGACAAAAAATACTTCAAACAGCACAAAACGCATCTCTAAAACAAAGAGAAATTCTAAACCATTAATAGTTTAATAAATATTATATCATTTTGAATGTGTCTATAAAGGTTGACAGGACAAATAAATTGCAACGTCAGCCATTAGAGATGCTCTATAGACAACTTTCAAGACATTTCTCTAAAAGAGCCTGGGCTGGACAAGAACTTGTAGAAGAGATTTTATCTTGCAGTTTTGTTTCAGGAATACTTTGTTCATAGAAGTTAGTTAATGAGATGGAGGGCTGGCTGTCCTGATAAACCCACATACAAGGTGTCTAGAAGTCAAGTGTTTGGGAGGGGTGTGTGTGACAGAAGAGAATTGACTTTTTTTGGGAGCAGCATAGTGTTCTGTCAAAATACTATACCAGATGATTTATGGCCTCAGGTTTTCATTAAAAGGACATTCAGTGAAAAAAATCTGACCCAAAATCCTCTTGGATTTTGCCACTAAACTCATTTTAAAGGTTGACGTGCCAAACATTCATTTGAATGACACAAGTACAAGAATTGATGTCAGTCTGTGTCCAATTCTATTAAAACTTAAACTCAAGTCATTGGGTCAGTAGCTCCAGACCCACACACCAGCCTTTGGCTCATGGCTTGAGATGCCCTTGTTGATGTGCTACCCCATCACTGACTCTACCCAGGAGCCTGTTTTATCACATGACACATCCTTTCTGACTCACTGACTTCCCATTAGTCAGTGACTTTGCCCAGGGCAGACTACTCTGTCCTGTCTCAGCCTGGTCAGTGAGACCCTGGCAGCTCCGCTTCAACTTCACTGTAAATCAAAAGAGCATGCTAGTGGAGTAAAGATGACTGAGCAATCCTAATATGTGTCTATTGCTGTTTGACTTTTACAGTATGTCCATAGCTGCAGTAGTTTTGTAAAGTCATGGGAAAATAGACATGGCCAAGTACTTCAAACATTCAGGGGTACAAATATAATACAGCACTGATGTTGTGCAATATAAAGTGTTTTCACAAATTAAAAAATACATAAAGTAAAATCTGTCCTAACTTAAAAACTTCTATCAACTTCTTCTGATTCAGCACAAATCCTTGGATTTAAAGTGACACATTCAGAGCCACGCAGTTCTGCAAATGAACAATCTCATGGCTGACAACACAAATCAAGCATTCCACTGGCATGTTTGAGTTAAATATAGATAGTCATCTGATGTCTACAAGCTGATGAGCAGATATTAACTGAACGCTAGAGCAAACATTCACTTTTATTAGGTCATAAAAGGAGTTATTTTTAGACCCACACTGGATGCACCGACATGTGAGTTTCCTTATTGAACGCCAAACCTTATCTTCCATTGTACTCACAGACACGTGATGCATGAAGACTAGTACTTATTTACTCAGTTTCTGAGATTTTTTTTTTGTTATTCCCAGCAGTTAGTCAGTGTTTAACTGTTCCTTATTGCAATGTCAAATAAAAACCTTATTAAAACTTGTTTAAATCAAAAGAACTTTGATTGAGAACAGAGAAAAACAGAAATGGCAGCTGGCCTTGATTTTTAAGCTTCTTATGAATAAAACATTCATTGATATAGTTCAAAGATGGCTAATTTATCGTGCTCATGTTCTGCTTATTTACATGGGCTTGTGATTAAATCAGAACTCAGTTATAATTACACTGATTCATTGATCCCTGGATCACTTTATGAGTACCCTTCAAGACCTTCATTTTCAAGTTTAAATTGGCTAACTAAGGTTTTGCTGCTACGGCAGAATGTCAGTGTCAGATATCATGAATTTTTACTACATCAGCTCCCCTTTAGTAGGCAGCTCAGTCAGAAACCCTTTAAACTGCATTTTAACCAGGCTTAGCACTGATGGCATAATGGGATAGAGTAGAAAAATAAAGAGCCATCCTCATGTTTGCTTTCAAGTTCAAATAAAAAAACAAATTTAATATCTGGCACTGACATGGTTCATTATCACAGTGGTGATTGTTTAACCATTTAACAAAGAGCCTCATCAACCATTGTAATTTTTACCCCTTTGTTGCTACCGTTTTACAATTCAGTGCATTTAGAATGCATGTCTCATTCTCAAAGATTTCAAAGTGCGACTCATAAAACCCATAAGAACACAAATTAAAACACAAAATTTGCGAAATTTAAAAGTAATAGGATCTGTTAAAAGTCAAAGTTTGAAGTCCACGTTAAAAAGTGTTTATAAACCGAGGTGCCTTCAGGGTGCTGAAGAGCCTCCACAGGCGAGAGGCAGCCGTGCAGAATGGCTGATCTCCCATGGTTTTCAGTTTAGTCCAATGATAATGGAGAAGATAAGAACATGAGGAGCTGATGGAACGTGTTGAAGTTTGTAGGGTGAGAAGTTCTTTAAGATATGGAGGAGAAGTAGATATACTAAAAGGTGAAAAGGGCAATCTGTCAGTTAATCAATCCTTGCAGTGATGGAGAGCCAATGAAGCGAATGGTGTGTTCATACCTCTGCACTCTCATCAGGATCCTGGCAGTAGAGTTCTAGATGCACAGGAATCCTTGAAGCTTATGCTCAAGATCCTGATGAGGAGTGCAAAACCATACCAATATTCTCAAGACATTGTCTTTTGCCAGGCCACAGTTGTAAATAAGAAATGTGTTCTTAATCTGTTTTGCCTGGTTAAATAAAGGTATTATTATCATAATTTCCCTGAACTAAGTCTGCATTACAACAAGCACACTCAAAAAGTATTATGTACAACTGATTAACCTTTGAAGTCACCCCATTTTAGACAGTTGCAATGAAGGCCTTTGGCAAATTGCAAGATCTGCTATAACTCTGGTAATTTAGAACGATTCGATGTGTTTTGTAGTTGAGAGATACTACTAATTCATGCTTTGGACACAGACTGATTGTTCAAAGTATTTGTTAAAACTTAGAAATGATTTACTTCCTGTGCAAAATATTGCATGAACTTCTGGATGAACTTTGAAGAAACTCTTGGAAAGTTTAGATGTACTCCAACAACTGACATTGTTTTTAGAAATAATTAAACGAAAAGCAAGAACATGTCTTTGACTCCATTAGCCTTACAGATGTGTAGCTAACAGTCAGAACACACACTCTGATTACTTGCACATGGTGCAAGATTGTGATATTACTTGTGATGATTGTGCATCATCTTAAACAACATAATTTCTCAACATAGGATGATGAGACCTGTGTATTTGGATAATCTGGAAACACACTTTTATGAATCAAACATGTCTCAGAATTAAAAATGGTTCATTAACAGAACCTCAAAGAATGGATGACATTCGTGACAATTTTTCCATCAACCTATCAGCATCAAATTTTGTTCAAGCCAACCATAAGCCACTGACAGTAAACTAACCATCGATTGGATATAAAATATCCTGTGTCAGGATTTTCTTTCACTTTGTTTTCAGAGAATCAACTTCTGTAAAATATTGATGTGACCATAACATGTGAAATTCCCCTGATTCTGAGCAATATCCTCCTTTCATCAGTCAACTGTATAACACCAGCTTTAACATGTTCTCAGAGAAATGATTGTGACACTGTCATTACATAATAAAGGAAAATAATGAAACATGAAATAACCTAATGACCGATTGACATCAAGTGAGCTTTAGAAGAAAACACTCTCACTGCAGAAAGAATGCACTGTGAAACAACAGTTGCTGAGAAAAACATTCACTTTTGCTTTTATTTTAGTTGCAACATTGCTGAATTCTAAAGAAATGTTTCCAAGAATTGTTCAATTTCTTTAATACAGAGAGGTTTTGATTCTGGTTAACCTCATTGCAACAAGCCTGATTAGTCACCTTTACCTCAGTAAGGACTGTGCATCCTTTGAATGAGCAACACAGGTAAACTTGTGGGTAGCACCACCTAAAGAATGTGCCAAAATGCCCTGCAACCTTCTCCTGTTGGTTTTCACTGTTGTTTAGAGCTTCCACTGTCAGGTGTGTAGGTGGATGATTGGCACCTGATTGGAAAATGGCTTGGGCACACTATGCTACAGAGACAAACACCACCATGATGGTTGACCTTCAACAACTTATGTTTAAGGAACGGGGCTCAAAATGTGACCATATCCAAGCTGTTGTGGCTGGGTAAGGATCCTCCTGACAGTGTAAAATTAAAAAAGTGTAAAAGTATTTTTTCGAATTATTGTGGGAAAAGGCAATCCCCTAATCCACCAAGCAGCTCAGAACAAAAGTGAACACAAACAGGAGAATATTCCAGGGAATTTTGGCACAATCTTGTGGCGTTACCCACATGTTTATCACATGGTCCTCACGGGTTACATCTTATTGTAAATGTGGCTAAGCAAACTTCCAAGTGACATGTAATTTCTTTACTTTTGTTCTAAGTTTAATAAACATAACCTCAAGCTGATTGAAGAACATCTCACAAACCTAACAGGAGAGGTTAGCCTCACCTGACATTTGAATGTGTGTGAGGGAGGAGTGTGTGTGTGTGTGTGTGTGTGTGTGTGTGTGTGTGTGTGTGTGTGTGTGTGTGTGTGTGTGTGTGTGTGTGTGTTGTAACCACAGAAATCTTCTACATTGTAATATAATAACAGTATGCACTACTTATCAGCCAACAGAAGTTCCTTTGGCCTGATTCTGGACTGGATGTGATCTGGTTTTGTTGCTCATTAATTACTTTACATAAATGAATTATCCAAATGGTTATTTTTTATTAAAACTTAATAAAAATGAGCATAATTATTTTATGCTTACAAATATTAAATGTTTACACACTGAAGTTGTTTTGCACAATTAAATGCAGCCATGCAAATGGCAGTTTTTACAAATAAAAAATAAATAAGATAACGTGAAAAAATTTGAAGTTTTGATTTTTAATTTATATATTCATCCTGCTTCTAATGCAGATCAGTGTGACTGGACAGTCTAGTTCTTTTCATTTTTGATGTTATTTATTTTTCATTTCTATTAAGAAAAAACATCAGAAATAAATTATTAACAGTTTACAGGATGACAGCACATGTTTCATCCTATCAGTGGTTGTCTACTCACGCAATGTTTTTTATTTTTTTATTACAGTTACCCTTTAAAATATTATTAACCAGATAAACCAATAATGACCAAAGTTGAGGGAGGTTTTGCCTTCTAATAAATATTTCTTCCATTTCTAGTAAATGTTTCTAATAAATGTTTCCTCCATTAGTTTCTCACAAGTTCCTGACTCATGTTTTTATTTTATTTTCATCAAATCTTCCTTCTATTTAGGATAAGTTCCCATCTATATAATTCTCCTAAGAATTCTCTTTAAATTTATCATCCTGTTTAAAAAGAGATTCCAGTCTCTTAGTGGGTTTATACTTGAAATAATTTGGCTTTAAAGTTTAGTCCATGGTTAGGTTTGTACACACATTTCTATCATTTTCCCAAACTAACCAGTTCTCATAATATGACAGAAAAACAGCCTAAAAGTAGATTAATTCACTTTCATGACTGATGTGTAAAACATGTTTTATTTCATTATTTATATTAATAATTGATTAGGTAATTCATTTATAAAAAACATGATTGAGTAACAGAGTTGACCAATACATTATATAACATAATTATCACATAGCTTTGAACTACTTTATAACTGACTTTTATAGCATGAAATGAAAACCCTATAACTATAAAGCACAACACCAAATGTTTAATCAACTTTTTATATTTTAGGTGGACGTCCCTTTAAGCCAGAGGACATTTGTCCTTATGATTGACAGTCTTTTACCACTAAATAAGCTCAGTGGTAAGGTGTGCTCTTATCTACTCTTGATTTTAGATTCTGACATTCCAGGTTGTTTGGTTTTTTCTTTAGAAGATAAAATGTTTTGTCATTTAAATTAAATGAGTCGATGTCCCATAATTAGTTCATCTTGTTTTACATAATATTCTTGTGTCATTATATAGTGACATAAGTTTTAACTTCACATACTAAATCTAATAAACAACATTTCCTGAGCTTAAAAAGCTTATCGTATCATCATAAAGTTTGGCGACCAGAATCATTTGCATTGTCTGACTTTCCAATGCCCTCGTGTAAAAGAACAGTTCAGTCAAGCATGCAATATTAGGGGTGTTGGCCAGTGAAGGTTGGCTCCACCGCCTCGCACGTGCACCCACTGCAGCTCCTCTCACTCTGCAGGGGGAAGTTTCAAATATACCCACTTCAACATTCTACTAACCACAAACTCACACTACCTGACATTACAGTAAGACCATCAGGAGGATCCTGAAGAGCTACACCAACAAACGCTCACACACACATACACGCACACGCACACATATACACACACACCTTTCAAAAACAAATTAATTCCACACTTTTTTTTGAATGTCAAATTACCATTTGTCACCTGGGACAAGAGGAACTTTGTCATTCATGTTTACAAGAATAAAATTGATACAAACTGTGCAAACGTGAGTTCATTAAAGCAGCTCAACATTAAAGATGGAGGACATTTTCACAACAAGAGCTTTTCTAAATACTGTCTGGGGCAGTTCTAGAGTTTCGATGTTTTCTCTGAACTTCCCTTATGCAGTGTTGCAGTGACACTGCCCTTATGCCACCCACGTGTCACTCTCTGTGTGCAAAGTCTTTGAACTGGATTACTTCTGAATATCTTTCTGTTGTTTTGTTTTAGTTTGCTTGCTTTGTTTAACAGAGCCTTATACCTGCTGACAAGTTCATGGGACACTTGGGCTGCTTTTCACTGAACGAGACAACAGACTCAACCAGGCCCAGTTCTTTGAAAAAAATTAATTTGAACTTAATAATCTGTAGATTGTTTCCCTTTTTTTTTAAAGTCTGGTATACTTCCTTTCATGTGGAAACAGTGATGAAGATGTACATTGGTATTTATGTATTTAAAGGAGCTGCATGACATGTCTGACAAGACTAGTTTGGTTCAAACAAAAACAAAAACTTAAGGCAAAAACATCAACATAAACATGGATCTTTGTTTACTTTTTTGTAAAAAAAAAAAAAAAGAGAGAGTGAAAGAAACTGCCATGTTGTAATTTTTTATTCAGAGTTTAAGCACTCAGGAAGTGGGTTTGAATGTCTCCTAGTTACCTACACAACATTATAGGGTTTACCAGGTATATCAAACAGTATGATAAGGGTAATTTGCCTATATTCAGTTTAGCAAACAGGACAAACATTTCAGCACAATAGTGTCTTCATCAGAGTCTGGCTGAAAACAATAGTGTTTGATGGAACATTAGACTTGTTTGCTAATTTCATTTCATTGCATTGCATGGGGAAACATGTTTCTTTACTGTGCACGACAATAAAGACTTTGAATTAAAAGCTGCACATTTCAGTGCTCCAGTTCTTTTTGATGTTGGATGTTAATTTAATATGAACTAAATGCATCAAAAACGTATATTTGAATCTACAACAGCAAGGTAACTACATAAACCAATAAAAAAATAAGAAAGTGGGGGGAAATTGGTGGCTCATCTGGTGTGGTGGTACAAAAACAGCAACCTGGTCCTGAATACCAGCACGCACATCTTCCTCAGAAACTGCTGCTGGACCTCTACAGAACCAGCATCAAAAACATCCTCTCAAAAACCGCATCACAAGCTGCACAGCTGCTGATCTACGCTGAAAGACTGCTCAGTGAGCAGCAGGAGCTTTCATCTCAACACCAGCAGCAGCATCTCTGACTCCTCCCACCCTGCTCACCCTCTGTTTGAACTTTGCCATCAGGCAAACGCTACAAAGGAATACAGTCCCACACAAGCAGACTGAACAGCTTTTACCCCCAAGCCGTAGTCCACTTAACCCACCCACACATCTCCTCACCCCACTTTGACTCATTCAGTACAATAAGAATTCTGTCTACTTTGCACCTTTTTACCTTCTATCTCAGGGCTATTGCTCACAAATATCTACTTTTTTGCTATCATTGCACCTTATTCCCAGTTGTTTACAGTCATCTGTGTATTTTTTTCTTTGTCTTTTTATGCATGATAAAAGCTTGTTATTGTATAGCTACCTACAAATTTCTATTCTATTTTAATTTATTCTAATTTATTATTTTATAAAGAAATGTATTCGTTTGTGTATTTATGTATGATGGGTAAATATACGTTCTATAAAATGTGTCAATTTTTCATAAAGTTTTATGAAAAGAGTGTTACCCTTTATAACAATTTAAAATGTTAAGCTATGCTTAAAAAATCACAATAAAGTAAATTTGACAGAAAAGCAAAAATATGTTATTTAATAATTTTATTAGGAATCATTGGTCAGATTGTGTTTTAATTGAAAAACTCCAAATATAGATGACATGTTATTTCTCTACATTGTAGGAAATATTATTTAGATAATAGCAAGATTCTAATTGAATTTATTACATAATAAAAAAACTGTGAGGCACTTTGTAAAATCATCCTTGTATAAGTGTTCCCTAAGAATAAAGCCAAATTTCAGAAGTTTAAAATGTTATTAAAGTAGATTCTAGCCCCATCCTGCTGTGGCTCAGTGATTCTTTATTTGTTGTTTGTTTGTATGCCTGACTCAGCACTGTTAGATTTCTACCGCATTCCTAACATAAAAATGTCCATATCATAAAACCTTTCCCAGAAATCTGAGTCAAAAGAATCCTTGTTTTATCTGGATTTTTACATCTATGAGTCAACGACAGCCGACGCCGAGTCTGAGCAGTGTCCGTCTTCAGTCTTATTCAAAAGGTATTTAGAAACCTGCACCAGCAGGCCCTCAGCGTCATCAGGACTCTACCTTTCCTGCCAAGGTATAAATCGGCTGAGGGGGGAGCATAATGCCATTCATCCATATCACGTTTGACAGTCTCATATTCACAACGGACAACAACAGCGATGTTAAAATGCCCAAACTTTTGTTTTCAAGGATTCGTTTTGATGATATCAAGGACTTTTTGAATGTGCAGAGGCCGAGAAGGTAAGTTAAAATGGTCTGAACTTGTTTCTTTTATATAAAGTTAGAATTTTACCTGATACTTTTATTTGTTTAACAAGGATTGATATTGTACTGAGTCGGAGAAGTCAAAAAATGGACATCTGGAAACTCACTGGACAAAAAGGAAAAAATGAGACTCTTCCTTCAGACTTCAGGTAGCATTTGACCAATATTCTACATTTCTGTGTTCTTCAATTAAGAGAAATTTAATCATTACATTTCTTCTTTACAAAAGTTGTCAGAAAGACCATAAAACTCACCTTTCACTGGAAAAAATAATGAAAGACAAAAGTAAGAAATGTTCATCAAATTAATTAATTAATTTCATTAAATGTATTCACATTCCTTTAGACGGTTTTTAAAGTGAATGATTGAGTTTGTTTTTTCTTTCCTTCTTTCTTTCTAGAGTACTTGGCAGCATTCCGCTCCTACTTACAGTCTGAGTTCAGTGAGGAAAACATCGAGTTCTGGCTTGCATGTGAAGACTTTAAGACAACAGTCTCAGCAGAAGACCTGCGCTGGAAAGCAGAGAAGATCTACGAGGAATTCATCAAACCCACAGCCTGCAGAGAGGTCAGTCCAACCAGGGCTGGAGGTTTTCTTTCACAGATCAGACTGGCATTGTCGCAAGAACACAGGGAGCAACACTTTTATCAACATAACAATTTAGATGACATTTACTACTTGTACATCCTCAATTTCTTTAGGATCTTGACATCTGTAAAACTCCAGAGACTCAAATAGGACAAAAAAAATAAGGTTCTCTGTTCTTGATGGAAAAAGACAAAAATGTTAGATGAAGATTACAATCATTTTGCTGAAAGTGGGTAGCTCTTTACACATGTGAGAATGATTTGGGAACAAACGGCAAATCTTCAAACTGAGTCCAAGAAATGTTTCCAAATATGGCAGAGGGAGGGCATGTGAGGTCTTATTAAAACATGTCTGCCACTGGCAACAACAAAATATTGTTCCCTTCGGACAAAAATCTTTTTTGGGCAAATGAAGAAAATAAAGTTGTTGGTTTTTTGCCAAAGAATAAACCCTGTGTGGTCACAAGCTCTTTTTGACACTTTTCTTTGAGAAGTCAATCATAAAACAACTGATTTAAAAGATGACCAATAGAGCTGAATATTATAAACACATGAAAATGAGGAAAACATGAGATTCAAGATTTTAGCTGATGTCAAAGTTTAAAGATCAATTTGTCTTTGATCAAAAATGTCCTAGTAGTTTAAATTGCATCTAACAAAAAGATTTGATTTGACAATTATTTAAATCAAAAATGCACACAAAAACAACCACAATCTAAACATATGGATGGCAGTCACGTATTTAGTACCTAATACCTAACATATTTTAATATGTGTTTCTGTGTAAAAGTTATAAATACTTACTATACTACCCTAATAATAAATGGTGACTGAAAGCAGAATGCTGTCATCATAAAACAGCACCGGACTCATAACTTTCACAAATGTTCTTGCAAACTTTTCATCAACTTTTACATCATCATCAATTTCGCTTTACAATTTTTAGCAGACATAATTAAAATTTCAACACCCCTATAGACACGAGATGTGCTAAATTTGCAGTTTTTGCTGGATGTTACACTGATAAACAACCCTGTAAAGGCTTATAAAATAACTTTGCGTGAAATTCTGTTAAAATTTTGAGGATTGGGAAGCATTCTAATTTAATTCCTTATTTTATTACTTCAACTGAACAAACAATGTGCCTTTGAGAACACAAGAACTTTAGTGATGCTGTTAACAGGATTCAACTGTGAGAACGAGCTTGTGTCAACCATTCCACCTTTATTCTAGTGTGTGCTAAATGCTGACTTTCTCCTTGTTGTTTTTCCTTCAGATCAATGTGGACCACCACGTTAGAGAGAAGATCCAGAAGTCGTTGGAGAAACCGAGTCGTTCCTGCTTCGATGAGGCTCAGAAACATGTTTACATGCTGATGCTAACAGACTCTTGTCCCAGATTCCTGCACTCAGACGCCTACCTGAGTCTTAAACACAAATCCAGGACGATGTGGTATATTTAGCTTCAAGATACTGTTCTCGTTTTACAGAGGAACCTGTTACTTGCTGTAAAGGAAAATGGATGGTGTTGTCAGACATGTAAAGCCTTGAACGTGTTTTACGATGGCAAAAGGATGTATTGATGGAAAAACTGCAAAGGGAAAGAAAATTTATGTGACTGAAGATCATTTTTTGCACAAGAGAAAGAATGCTGTACGTGTTTTTGGAGACGTGTTCAGAGTTGCTTGCCTTGGTGCAAGTGGATGAAAGTTCTGCAAAGAATAAATGATAAACTGATAGAAAAATAGTCTCTGGTATGTGGAAAAACATGGATGACCCATTTTCATGAATAAGCAATAAACCATTTGAAAATATGGGGCATTCCTACTCATTGAATAAATCTTATTTCTTTTATATGTTTAATTTTCAGAACGTCTATTTATCTGACTGACTAAATGCAGGCATGGATATTGACATGAGTCCAAAAAAAAAGAGGAGTTTCCACTGCTCACATAGACATTCTGTTTTTAGTCACATGTCTGATTCTCTAATTAGGTGCAAGGATGATCCCATACGCCAGTAATAGGCTTTAGCAAACTGGGAAAAAATCAACCTCTCTGTGACTCTTGATCCCACTCTGTTCTGTAAATGGCTTTATTCCTAAAAATTGTGCCTAAAAAGGAATACTGAGGCAGCTAAAAATAAGTCAGGGGCTTAAACGACAACACTGGAGTCATCAGACAACCTGAAGCGTAGCAGCCAGAATGTGCTGCCTTGTTAAGGGAATAATCTTATCGCCCAGAGACAATGATGGGGCAAATCCACAAAGTGCTGACCTGGGAGAACTGATGTCTTTTATTCAGGTTTGAGTTTTACCTTTAGAGAAAGACTAAAGAGATTTTTCTCATACAGGTTTCTGATCTGTTTACAAACACTGAGTACTGTTTCCACACATTATAAATCAAATAAAAATATGAATAACTTTTACACTGCTGCTCATATGCAGTGGATAATATGCAGATCTCAATTATTGCTCAGGGATAGGTCAGAAATTAATCTGATGAAAGACATAAAAATACAAGTGAGAAATGCATTTAAAAATTACCTTTATTCTGGACAAGACCCAATTAAAATGACCTGGCAACAACAGAAGGAGATGCATCATGTAAGAATTTATTTTATTAAATCTAAATTAAACACAAAAAACTGCCCCATATCAAAAGTTTACATTATTCAGCATGGAAGGCAGGGGTTTATGGTATGCATGGGAGAAATGCAACATGAGTGTAGATGGTGCAAACACGGCAAAACCTATTTAACACAAATGTGGCACCAAACCATTGGGAAGCTTAAACGCAAGTCATGATTTAGGTAAGTGTGCAACTTCTTAAAGCGGCTCTCTGGAGCATTTTTCTCTGTATCAAAGTTTTCTAAATGTTTTAAATGATATTTCAGGTCTAAACTATGATCTATGGGTTGAGTTCCACAACATCTGTCATTCTGATGAAGACCCTCCTTCCTCCTAGAGACCCCTTTCCATTATTTCTTGCCGCCGACATTTTTCAGCCAATGAAATTCAAATTTCTGCATTCTCTCAACATGCACGCGCATCGACCAAACCTGTACCAGTAGGGGGCGCTGTCGTACAGGACGCTCCGTGTGTTTCTCTGCCGTCTCGGCCGTTCACTGAGGACTCACGGCTCATTTCTACTAAAAACCTACCCATTCTCCAGCTAAAGATGGATTTATTTTTATTTTTAAACCTTTCACCTCACAGAATGGCAAGGCTTGACAGGATTATGCGTTTATTTTGGTCAGAAAGTTCATCCAGGGCCGAGTCAAGTTCAGCTTCAGAGTCCAGCAGCAGCTCTCTGCTAACAGAGCTAATATCAGAAGCAGCAGGGACAGAGAGGGCTCATCAGACCCTCGTAGTGTTGGAATAAGATTGTGAACTGTGAGTGATTAAACCCTACACATTGAGCTGTACAGTTCATGTCCGAAGTATATGCGCCGCCTGCACGCGCGCACATGCAACCGGACGCGCGTGTCGAGATGTTTTGAGGAGGAGCCTTTGGACGCTAGATTCAAAAACTGCTCTCTTGATGAAATCTTCCAGAGTGCGGCTTTAAGTCTTTAGTTATTCTTCATTACAACAATCAATCAGCTGCAGCATGCCCATCCCCTGGGGTCAAAACAACAGGCGACATGAGAATAAAGATAAATTGTACAATCATTTAAAACAAAAGTCATGTGACCATCACCCCCCATTTTACTCCCTCAAATATCCAATTATCACCAAAGCAAGTGTATCTGGGCTAGGGACGGGAAGATAAATACTATGGTATCGATACTTATCCTCCTGTCGATATTTTGGTATCAATATTTTTTTTAAATATCGCAGTACCACGGTGCTGATACAAAATGTGCAATTTGTGTTTAGATGTCGGCAGTGTGAAAACAAGCTTGGGTGTGTTTTGAATGGACTTCCATGTCACATGGCAGCCATCAGATGTCTGAGCCAAAGGCTCACTGCTGTGCTAGTGGCAGTTTAGCAGCATAATGTCATAATGTTAGTGTCAAAAACCTCCAATGTCATAACGTATGCATCTCAGCCACGAGACGTGACCAAAACAGACAGCCCTGTGGTGTGGACCGGCACTTCTGGAATGTGATGCAGTGATCTTCGTAGGACCACTCTCTAGTCTTTTATTTCATCATGGCTCGTTTATTTTTGTTCATCTTTTACTTGATTTAGTCATTGATCTATTTTCTTTAGAATCCTTTTTTAAGCATTTCTTTCCAGTATTTATGTTCATGAATTTTATTCATCTTTCATGTCGCTGCAATAAACTTGTGAGCATTGTGCAGTCAAGTGATTTTCTTAGAAAGGGGCAAAGTATCAGTATCGGTTTTGGTGTCATTGTAAAAGTTCCAGAATTTATCTGTATTGTATCGAAAGGAAAAACGCTGGTAATACCCATCCTTAATCAGGACATCAATGCAGAGGATAGACCTTGTGTATAAAAGTACACAAACATTACCACCTTCACAAAAAAGGAGTTTCTGATGTTCTAGCAATGAGACGGGGTTTCATTTTTAAGTCCATTTTTGGTCCTCCTGTTGAGAAGACATAGTGTTACCGAGGTCAAGAGTGCACTTCTTCCTAGTTCTGACTGCATACTTTTTTACCAGAGTCAAGAATACAGTATAGTGTTTTATTAATCATGTACATTAGACAACAAAAACAATAAGATTCCAATAATTGAGGCTTTCTTTGGAAAACAACCACAGCCGCTCTTGAAAAGTCCTTTGCATGAAAACGTCACAAGGATGCATGAAATCCCACTTCACTCTCAGAAACCAACATGCTCTGAAAGAAGACAGACACGTGTTCTGCTGTATGTGGAACTGAAACCTGGTGTGTGATCACAGTCACTTCAATGTCAGGGGTGATTTATCTGCCTTCAGCTGATCAGAGCTCACCAGATATTTCTGACAATATTCTTCAGATGTATATCTGTATACTTCTACTTTTTCTCCACCATTTGTTTTTTTCCAGTTATGTGAAATGGAGATGGTTGCTTCAGTATCAGATCAAGAGTTATAGAGTACCTTAGTTGTAGAATTGTTAAAATTGTAACATATATATGGAAGTGTAAGTCTTCATTTTCTGCTGCAGGTTTGATTAATTTCTGGCAACAAGCTTCAACTATTTCCAGTAACCACCACAAATAAGAAGCTTTATGGGTTTCTATTTATGAGCAGAACCATTTATTTCAAAGATCTACGTCAGTAACGGCGAGCACACTGAGGTGTCAGGGGTTGTTCCTGCTAAATCACCAAGTTCTCAAATCTCCTTTATCACATGGCGTACTAGTCTTCACACACAATCTGCCACTGTTTTCCCATCGCCCAGCGCTGTTACCATGGCAGCCAGAAGGAAGTGAGCACTGTCAACAGCACAGCTTTGGTCAAGATGGTAGAAATTCAAAGCGACATGTTATATATTCATTCACAGTGTAAGTAAATGGTGAAACAGACAGAGAATATGCTACCAGTTCAGTGTTCAGGGTCTCCTTGTAAAAGCTGGACGCTCACAACCATGTTTGGGCAAAAGAAGGAAAGCAGCATCGGTGAAGCCAAACTGAAGGACAGGTTGTAACAGGGCAGCAGGTTTGAATCAATGATCATCTGCTCAAGAAAAAAAATCATTACAAAAAAGTTCAAGTTGTTCTTTTCTTTCACACTTAAATGAAAGGGCTTTTTGTTCTATTTCTTGTGCCATTAATTCTGAATTTTACTTCTTGGATGTAAAACTTGCATTTTTTAACTTTAACTAAAAGTGTTCCAAACATTTTGACCAAACTAGACAGAAGCACTATTTTCATGCAATTTGTACTTTTGTAATGTCTTATATTGAGGCAGATTGAGGCCGTACTGTGTGATCTAAGAGCAAAATGCATACATTTTAATCTGACCTGTTTTAGATCAAGAAAAGATCAATTCTTCTAGCCAGAGTATAAGTTGCTGGGAGTCAAAAGTGTGCAGAAATTTTAAATTAAAACAACTTCTACAATTCTGTACAGTATTCAGTAGTGTTAAGTTTTTTTTTACAATCCCTAAAGTCAGTCTGATTGTCTGAAAACAGCAATGCTATAGGAATGGCAAAACTTTTCTGAAATCACTGCTTTTATTTACATATAGACTATTTATTTCAATGCCAAGAAGTCATTTAATAAGTTGTCAGAATGAGTATTCTCTCACTGTCATGGATGCACACTTATAATGCAGACAGGTTGCCAGTCCATCACACTTCACACCTAGAATAAACCAAACGTGCAAAGATTTGGTCTGAAATCAAGGTAACAAAAAAAAAAACCAAACATACAAGAAGAGAGCATGCTTCACACAGAAATGCCCCAAGGAGTCAAACCAGACGTGACACAATTACAGCATCATGCAGCCGTTTATTCTACATGACGTTGCTAAATGTGCTGCATTTCTACAGCTATTATGTGTCTTTTTGACCATTTAAAACACTCCAAACCATGCACACATTCAACAAATTACGGTATATCATAGTTTACTCTACATAACAAAGACATTCCAGGTAGTGTGGAGTTAAAATGGCATGATAGCATTAAAATCCAAAGATTAAATGGCCAACACTCCACGATGTGACTCTGCTACCTTCTGAGCTACAGCTGCTTTAAAACACCTTTCAGCAGGAGCATCGTATTTATCATTTCTGTAGACACTTCTATTTACTGTGATTGTAAGAATGCATTTTCCTGACTATAAGCTCTAAGCTATGTTTTTCTAATAGATGCATTGTTGCTTCAGACCAATCAACATATTTTATAGGTAACTAAGAGACATGGTGACCATCAACAACGCCAGCTTCTCAAGAAATTGTTGATAGTGCCCAAATGGGAAGAGCTTTGTTGATTATTCTGGTAGTAAATTGTGCTTCTACTCCTCTAGACCCTTTTACATTAACCAGTTGAAGCCAGAAGTAAAGAGTTTGTGACCGAGTTGGTTTATCTAATTACCAGACAAGTATTTTTAGATAAAAGGTTTTACAACATAGACTTATTTAACCACTGCAACGTATTCTAATCAGGCAAAACAAACATGAATCCTAAATTCCAACCCTGCAAACACCAATACATTCACACAAACATTTTATTTAGCAACCTCTACATAAAACAGATCCCACTATCTGGCACTGATCACTGTGGCTTTGAAAACAACATGAAATATGAAGGGTCAGCACTTCTAACGCTAATAGCAGCTAATGCTAGTTCCTTGCCAAGACTGTTTAGTTCACTACAAGCTCTGAGTCTCAGGGTAAACCTTGGTTTTCTCTTCACACCTGTGAGCTCCCTGTCTCAGAACAACTAACACACTGAAATATAAAATAAATATTTCTTCAAATATAACTGAGTCTGCTGATAGTGGCAGTCAGTCAGATATATCAGTGCTATTCTTGAAATCGTTGGAAAACCCCTAACTATGTGATTTGATAGTATAATTTTATTGTTTTGTAACCAAAAATAAGCTTGTATGTTGATGTAAATCTGAATATGCATATATATTTTTCATATGAGCTATTTGTGTTAGTCTAAATGTTATGCTGACTCAAAAAGAATGACCAGGTAAATAACACGTCCGATTGATGGTAGAAACACAACTTAGATGGTCTTATTCTTCCCACCAATAAACGATTTACCCACAGCAAAAACTGTGTTGAAAAGACGTGAAGACAGCGTGGTTGACTGTCATCCAGACTACATGGATACTGGGTTGACAGGTGAAAAGACGTCTTAACACAAAGTAGAAAAGTCTGAATTTCAATGTCTTTGTATGGGTTAAATAAAAGCCAGTTTTTAGGTTCAAATTGGACATAACAAACTCGTTAAGCAAAGTCTCATTTTCAACTTTATTATCAGTGCCTGCCCCGACCTAAAAATAAAACGTCAAGTTCTTCGGCCTTGCTGAAAGTTTGGACCACTAACTTTGTGGGAGATGGGTCATGATATCCTGGCAGTTTTTCTGACTTCCTTCCAGTTTGCTGAACCTCTCTGTTGCAATCAATTTTCAGTTTCCCCTTTCTCGCATGAAGTTGTGGCCTTACATTGCACAAATTTCCACCACAAAATGTTTCTTTTTGGTTTTTTGTTTTATTGTGGGATCATTAAATGTTAAAGTTCTTGCAAAGACGAGCAGCTTTTCCCTTTAAATGTTCCGTTTTCAGGACTGAATGTCTAAACTTGAAGCATGAGAAGGCTAACATTTGCCTATCACTGGGACTGCTATCATTTGCATCTTTGCTACCAAACTAAAAGCAATGTCAACACATATTGCTTTCAGAGAGAGAGAGGGAGAGCTGGTTGTTTGGTCAGACCAGTAAGGAGACGAGGAGAGAGAGAGAGCAGCAGCAGAGGGGAATGAGAGGAAAAAGACATAATAGGGAGTCCAGCATCAAGACAAGGGAGGCATATGTGTGGTGTGAGTGTTGTTTCAAACTGTGAAGTAGGAGGAGAAGAGCAACCGAAGAAGGAGGAGGAGGAGGAGGAAGGGGTGCTTCCTCTTTATTCTGGGTTGAGCTGCTGAGGTATCCCAGCAGCCTCAGACGATAGCGACAGCAAACCTTGGTATAAAGAGCTGCGTCGGAGGGGAAACCCTCCTAAGTGCCTCTCAGCCACAGCATGACCAGGATCGAGCGCCTGAGAGTGCGGACCTGACAGGACAATGCCCAGCCTAAGAACCAAACCACCCAACACACAGCTCATCATCATGGACAGAGGGGACAGCACGAGAAACAAGAACATGTGAGTATTACTCCATTAAGTTTGCGTGACTTGTTTTTATCCATCACAGGATGATTTATTTGTAAGAATCGTTTTTGTGTCTCTTAATTTAGAACCCACTCAGACACAAATACAGGAATATTATAAAAACTCTTAACATGATTAGATTTTGCACGTCACATCCTCTCTTTTCTAATTACTGATATATTTGCAACATGCTTTGACGAAATCACTGGAAACTCATTTCGAAGCAATAAATCAATCAAGACTGTGCTCATGTATTTCTTATTTCTACACAGTGGAAAGGACTTCATGTGCCGACTCCAGTGCATGTTCTCACAGTCATCCAGCCCAGAGAGGTAAGCTTCTTTATGGAGTGTTTTGCATACATTTCAGTTTTAAAATAGCCAGTCTGCTCCAAATCATTTCCATCTATGGCATCATGAAAGGATTCAAATGATCAAGAGACGTGGTGTTTGCTTTGGCACAGCGCATGCCAGGCTATCCCAGGGTTTAACATTTTTGTATGAATTTGATAAGCACATCTGCACAGCTTTTTTTGACTAGACTGCCTTCTCGCAGTCCTTGTAGGTTTTTATTTCCTCAAATTGGATTCTGCTACAGTAATCTAACTTGCATTCCCTCCCAGCAGGCTAAGTTTAGAAGACACACAACAATGGTCACAGTCACTGGAAAGGCTTCTCGAGTCTAAATGTAAGTTTGTTTTCCCCTCAGGATAAGGACTTTGCTAAAACAGTAAATTAAGTTTGTGGAAATAAAAAAATAAAAATAAAAAACGTTTAAAGAGACTAATTGATTTATATTCAGCTGAATGCTTTTTCTTTTTTCCATGCTCGGTGTTCTCCTCTCAGATGGACTGGCTACTTTTCGCAACTTCCTCAAGTCTGAATTCAGTGATGAGAATATTGAATTCTGGCTCACCTGCGAGGACTACAAGAAGATCAAATCTTCATTCAAACTGTCTTCAAAAGCCAAGAAAATTTACGAGCAGTTCATCAAAGCAGAGTCACCTAAAGAAGTGAGTAAATTCTTTACTTTTGTACACTCATTATCTCTGTCCCATTGTATAAAAGAGGCAGAAAACTCTTCAAGCCTGCATGTTAAATCCCACATCTCTTGCTTTTGGCTCAAACCCCCTCATACCTTTCTGTGTGCCTCATTCCAGATCAACATTGACTATCACACTCGAGAGCAGATCAAAAGGAACGTCAAGACTCCCACCTTGCACTGCTTTGACGATGCTCAGAAGATAGTTTACGGGCTGATGGAAAGAGACTCATACCCGCGGTTCCTGCGCTCGGACATTTATAAAACTCTCCTGGAAAACCTCGCCGCAGACGCAACTGATGTATGAGAGCGCACAGTCAGGAGGAGAGGGAAAGGACTCGGAAATCTGTAACTGGAAGGATTGAGCTTTTCCAGGAGAAAGAACTGACAAAGAGAAGAGGATGGAGGGTGAATTGGTGCACATGGACACAAAAGGAGGCCTCACACCTCAGCGTAGCCACATGGAGAGGCCCACACCTAAGCACAACACACAGGACAAAGACAAAGGACAGGAAGAATGGTAGAGATCGATTAGAATGTGTTTGCACTGGATAACAGGAGTCTATACTACAACTGAGCATTTCTGAATGAATTAGCAGGACTCCTGCTCTGACTCTACAGCTGCATAAATTCTGCAGATGCCCTCTGACCTTCCAACACAAACAGAAGGTGTAAGAGTCTACGCTCACACTTGATCAAGTCTGTGTGTTTGTGAGGACAATAGAGCGTGAGAGAGATTTTTAGCATGGCATTTAGGTGCCATTTACCAAAAATAAGCTGTCGCAGACGAGCTGGCCACTTATAAAGAGACAGCTCTAAGAAAGACAGACAACTCATGACAGGCAGAGGATGCATCAGTGATCTGTCGTTCTTAGAAAAACATAGAATGCCAACATCCTAAAAGTCCTTCTTTTTAACTTTAATTTTGAAAACTGATGCATGTATATCTTTTTTTAGATTTTAAGCTGCCTATAGATTTGGCATTTTGTGCCAAAATTCAATTTCTTCAAAATTGATTGTTTTGAAACCACATATTATCTTTTGATATGAATTCAGGTTAAATCTATATTTATACTAACAACAACAAAAAATAATAATAATCATGCACATTTTTTGGTGTGAAATCTTAAACTGTTGCACTATTGAAACCAAGAACTTCCCATTTTTCTGGTCTCCTGAAGTCAGTTTTGTTTCCTCAGCGGGCCTCTGCTGGCCAGAATCCAATTCAGCTTCTTTCTGCACTGAAATGTGAAGAATTTTGTGCAATTAAACATTTGAGTTTGAGAAAAATAGAAATAGAAGGTTTCACATTGCATGACAGGATGGTGAAATTCCATATATATTTTGAGAATAGGTTCTATTATTGCTTTGAAAGCACATGGTGTGAATGTATTCCTTTAAAGAACTTAACAGGTAGATTAACTTAAAAGTTAAACGTTGCATTATTTATTATTCATTGTCACCATTTGAGTTCTGCTGTGTTGAAGTGCTTGTTACTGTGTTCGAAATTTGAATGATATTAAATTATTTGAATTGATTTCTTATTAGCAAGTGGATTGTATTGTTTGAATGTGATGCAAACATTTAGTTTCTACTCACTCACTTGCTTTGCCGGTCTGTTTGAAGATGAAAGCAACACATTTTTTTTATATGAAATTAATGGGAATTTGAAGGATGTTTGCACATATTCTGTGGTATTGCTTAAGGTAATAAAACACCACCAAAGCATGAAGACAAATGTAGCTAAAAACTAGTGGAAGATTCACTTATGAGCATCTTTCATGGATATTTTCGACTTTATTCTGTACATTTATTAATAGTTTAACAGAAACCTAATGATGAACACAAAGCCTGGAAGTACTGTTTTCTAGACAGTTACACTAAATGAATGCAAACTTGAGAATTTTGTAATTTCTGAGTTTTTGTCTCATTTCTGACAATGAAAAAAAAAACCCGGATCCTCTTCTTTCCTGTCAATAACATTATTTTTCTATTTTATTTTATTTTATTTTATTTTTGAGGCACTGCAAGGCATCATTTGACTCATAAGTGATATGAGTCCTTTTGCAAACAGGAAGGCTGGAACTTCCAGTTTCTTGAGAAATCAGACATCGTGAGAAATGAGAGGTTCTCTGTTTGATTTGGTGTTGTCTTTACTCTTCAGCGACACAAAGTCCAACTAAACCGGCTTCATTTAATGGAGCTCACAAACAAATGTGGTTACATTCATCAGTCTTGATGTACATGATAAATTATTTTACTTTTTTCCCTAAATTATTTACCATCTCTGCATCATTTGGGCATAATATATCATATTTTATGTGTTAAAACAGATTATTCATCAGCAGGAATGTCGATTTTCTTTTCCTCTAAAGTCCATAATGTTATGGGGAAATGATCACCTCCACCAGGCACAGGTGAGATGGAATCAAACTTCTAAAAGTTGTAGTAAAATGTTATCAAAGTTGCGCTTCAGGTCAGAATTAGTGTTTCTCATTCCTTTGCAGCTCCTGGATTGAAAAACTGATGCAATTAAAGTGTTTGTAAATTACATTTTAATGATATTTTTTAGGGAAATATTCAGTTGTGAAGCAAATTTAGCTACTTTGTGTACATTAAATTCCAAATGAAACATATGAAAAGCTAAATTCCAGCTCCATAAAAGCAACACTATTTATTGTTTTCCTATTTCTCAAAATGTGTGCATGCACAAACACAAGCAAGCACAGGCTGCATAGACTAGTAGCAGCTTGTCAGCACTGCAGTGTGTGATTTAGTGTGTGAGTAATTAAACTGCCCCCCCAGCAACACTCTGACAGCTTAATTGTCTGCCTTATTTTGAATAAATACTCTTTTGGATGAGTTTCAAGTCCTGACTCTTGACATCATATCAGAGAAAATTCTGAAACTGATAAAGAATCTGCAATGATCTCTGCAATATAGTCTGGATTTTTATTATTTTTTAATGAGCGGATGCATTTGTCACTTGATGTCCTTTTTGGAGGCGTTGCCAAAGTTTGTACAGATTAAAACATCTAATATGTTTAATCTTGTTTACAACCTGTAACAGGTAGTTCAAGTTTAATGTCAACTTTTGTTAAAAGGGAGGTTTATGTTTGCTTTATGAATGCTCTCCTTGTGCCTACCTCTACGTGCACACACACACTCACACACACGAGCCCCTACAGGACTGGAGTTGAGAAACTTTGGTTGTATCATTCACTACATGACTAAATTGCAACTGTCTCTTCAACACAAACACTAAAGCACAGACAACTGACTGCAAGTTGCTAATAATAATGACCTCTCTCACTGATGTAGGTGACAGTTAAATGTAAATGTTAGACAGTACCTAAACTGGTCAGAAAACAGAAACCTCTTTGACTAAACGTGTCGGAAACATCCGTGAGCCTATTTTCTGCAGCAAGTTTCCATCTGAATGCGCCGCAGGTTTTACATGGATCTCAGGACGATTGTCAACAGAAAATGCAAATTTGTGTTTTTTCCATTTGCCACCATCACGCAAATACTTGGCAGAACTACGAAGAGGCTCGTAAAGGTTCTGACAGTTATGTGCTTTACATAGATTTGTTTTTCATCTACAGCTTTGATAACATATTGTATCCAATGTCATTTGCAGAGTTTTGTTTTTGTGTTTCTTTGAGTATTTTATGTGCAAAAATTAAAGATTTTCATAAGAACTTCTCCCAAAGTTGGGGTCGGAAACACAGCACAGTCAGTGTTTTGTGTCATATTCACAAAGGTGTGCTTATAAAAGTTTCACTGAAATATAACAATGAAGGAGGGATTATTTATGTCAAACGAATAGCTGGAAATCCAGAAGAATAATTCATCTTTTTAATTGTGATTTGTAAATTCCCAATGTTCCCTTCTTTTGATGTTTGAGTGACACATTTTACATTTTTTTATATAATTATCTTTTAGGACCATCTGCTTCATTTTTCAACAAGCTGATCTAATTACCACACAACAGCAGTAGATGGGAAAAAAATCCCTAAGATTGGCTTTTTTGCATATTTCAAAAGAATTTGTAAAATATTTAATGGAAACAAAGTTTTAATGCAAGACATTCAGCTAGGATTCAAGAAGTTTAAACTACTTCCTAAGTAGGTTCAAAAAAGTATGTAATTCTTTGACTAATGCTTATACATGTGTATACACACACTGCACTGTAGGTCTATTTTTTGCATCTTCTTATATTTTCATCATGTTCATATATGAACCACATAATGACTCAATCTGTGGTCACATGACTAACTATATCCTAGTTAACATCCTTCTTGTCACCGTCCCTGTAAACCTGATGCATGTACCATGTAGAAAAATGTGTGTTTTTGAACATTTCACTATAAAATCTAATAATTATGTATGACGTGTTCTCACACTCTGAAGATCACACCCTGGAATTTTAAAAAACCTTTCACTATCGTAAAGCACATACCTGCTGTACGAGGGAACAAATAGTAAAACTCTGCAACTGTTGCCATGAATTCTCGACTTGTTCTAACTTTTCCCAAAAGTGAAAAGAGTTCATGTTTTGTTCATTTCTAGAGTGTGTTAAATATATTTACCTTTTATCTAAAAAAAAAAACTGAAAACTGAAAACAGGAGAATTTATTGAAATCATTTTCCATTTCACACAACTTTCAGTAAAAAACTTCTCACAAAACTTTCTGATCTGATGCTGATAAAATCCACTGGTTTTTACCTAAAAATCTGAAAAATACCAATGAACCTGAACACAGAACAAACTTGTTCCTTCAGCTTCACTGTTTTTAAAAGAGACTGTAGCATTTCTGCTCCAGGGTGAAACTTTGAATATTTTTTCTGTGTTCATCATGATCATGTGTGATTTCATTTCCTTTTTGTTCGGGTTCATGTAATGCAGACACCTGTATTTCCTGTTATGACACCAAAACATCAAGCGTTGCCATGAGAACATTGCTTAGTTCACATTGTCTGACTTTATCAGCCCAGTGAAAGTCAAGTCTCAGGCTATTGCAAGCTTTACCAAAATTCAAACCTATAAAAAGGTTGGACACTTATAAATCCTTGTGTTCATTTGGCTCAACTTCAAACCAACCAGCTACTAAAAAAATGACCTCCTGCTGATTATTTAACACAACCTGGACCTGCCTTTACTCTACTAGACCTCTGTTGCTGCTTTATGTTGAAATGTTCTTTTTTCTAGATGCTTATTAAACACCATGATTGTGTGCAGGTCTGCAGACTGTTTAAGGTCACTTCAGGTGCAGCTCCTGATTAATAACATGTTGAATCAGAAGCGGAGGCCAGGGTTGCTTCTCTTCAATATTATTGTTTTCCCCTAAATGATGCTGTGTTTGTTTACTATCTCTGCTCTACAGAGATGTCCTTTTGGCCTGAAGCACATGTTTCCTCAACCACTTAAATCTTGATACTAAATTTAGTTGTTGTTTTTGGTGCTAATGGCTATCAGTCAGACCAGAACCCCCCTAAGGAGGTAAAGAGTGCAGCTGTACTGTGTGAATAACATAGTTTCTAAAGAACAAATGCTGCAAACCAATGCTGGGAATTACCTCCTTTGTAAGACCCCATGGATGAAATGAGTGTCTTAGTGGAAACTTGGCTCTGCTCTGCGTCCACTTCTAAGCAGACAGCTGCTTAGTGTGCACATCATAATAAACACATGAGCTGAACACCATGTTTTCACCCAGCAGAACTCGAAACTCATGCAAAAATGGGAGCGAGGTCAACAATGAACACGGCAGGTGACGCAGATGCATTATCGCGCTGATAATGTAGAACAAAATGTGAGAATTCTACAGGTTCTGCTGCACAATAATGCTGACCTTATAGGTTTGCAGGGATGTGATGTCACTGGAGGCAGGTATCATCACCAGAATCGTATATATTGTGCATCCATTCTTCAAACACTGTAAAAGCCATATTAATTTTTTTTCTTGCATTTCTTTAACTTCTGTTGAATTGTAACATAAGATTCCACATGTAGCATCATAAAAATTATAGTCGATGTGCTTATTTTTTCAACTCTATTCACGCAGATACAATTTTCCATACAGATTACATTTTTCAATTTAAAGTTTTAACTTGTTACAGCCAAAATCAACTTCACATCTCATATTTTTCTTACATCACTTGTTTTGTTTTAACCATAACAGCCACGATCTTGTTTATCTTCTGTCCAGTGACATCCTTTCAAATTCATTTTCCAAAGATGGCTTCCATAATCAGATGCTTCACTGCTAAATACCTTAATGCCAGCGTAGTCCTCACCCAACCGAATCCTGGTACCTTTGTTGATTTTGGATATTTAAATGATCTTAGGTTTAAATTTGTTTGTTGAAGGAGGATCAGTTCTTCGAGTGCCACGTCAACACAGCTCAGATTCTCCTGGGAGATCCCTTATCAGCTAAATCCAACTGCATAATATTTGACTAAAAATAGCCAAGTCCACCAAAATCTCATCAGTCTGGCTCCAATTTTAGAAGAAACGGGTTTAAAGATGTTTAAAAGCTTCCATCCTTAAAACTTAAAGCAGACATGTTCAAAGTGTGGTCTGTGGGCCACTCGTGGTCCACTGAGTGATTGTTTTTGGCCCTCAACCTCATGTGAATGGTAGAATTTAGTCCGTTTTTTTTATGTTCTTTATGAAATGTAAAAGTTTCAGTCCAATCCAAAGTATTAGTATTTTATTATCCATGTGTTTTCTTTTCAATTAATTTTCTAGTAAATCGAACCATAAATTGACTTTTACTAAAAAGCAGACTTGTGAGCTCCATTCATAAAACCTGACTAAATCCAGCAGCTGTACTGAGGAAAGACCCAGATCCTGTTCTTGATGCTGAGAATGGACTAAAATGTCCCGTATTGACCCGAATATAGGACAAGGTTGAAAAAAATGTAAAAGTGTGGGTTGTAACCAGTGACACATGCTGATAGTTGCTTGGGGTCATTACACGACCACAACAGCAGAGGGCGCAGGCTTTTAGTAAAGTCAGCAGCAACAGGAAGGGCAGCTCAGATCGCAACTGGCCCCGTTTCAGACTGGTCCAGTCCAGACCGGCCCAAAGTTTCAGGCCCACTGGGGATTAAGATGCTCGGTGGCCAGTCCAGACTGGTCCACTTTCAGGCCCAGGGCAGGTGCTTTCAGCATGAGCAGCTCAGCGCGGACTATTGTCCAGGTGGAGGGTTCGCGCCAGCAGACATGACTCCTTCCCATGAACACAGGTCCTCACACAGCTGCACAGCACCTCAGTCCGCTGGGCTGGCGCTGATCGTATTGTTTATTGATGAGAATGCAGCGCAATTTCTGTACCTTTAGATCAAGTTATTGGTGGGGACACGTCACCTCCGTCCACGCTAGATCTACGCCCATATGACTGCTCTCATGCAGTGGCGGTCCGTCAGGGCCTTCAAGGCCTTCTCTGCTGGCCTAAACTTACTCAGAAAAGTAAATGTATTTTTTCTTTTGATTAATATTTTTAAGTAAAATTTTCCTCACTGGTGTATTCTCTTTATATCATATTATATCCAATTAGTTGCGCCGCTCCCAGTGTTAAATATGAAGGTCTCGTCTCGTCTCGTCTTCTTCCGCTTATCCGGGTCCGGGTCGCGGGGGCAGCATCCCAATTAGGGAGCTCCAGACGGTCTTCTCCCCAGCCACTTCTACCAGCTCCTCCGGCAGGATCCCAAGGCGCTCCAGGGCCAAACCAGAGATATATTTTCTCCAGCGTGTCCTGGGTCGACCCGGGGGCCTCCTGCCGGCAGGACATGCCTGAAACACCTCCCTGGGGAGGCGTCCAGGGGGCATCCTAACAAGATGCCCAAACCACCTCAACTGGCTCCTTTCGACATGGAGGAGCAGCGGTTCTACTCCGAGTCTCTCCCGAATGTCCGAGCTCCTCACCCTATCCCTAAGGCTGAGCCCGGCCACCCTGCGAAGAAAATATGAAGGTAGGGTTTTTAATCCAATCAAATTTCAGCTAGCTTGTGTTGCTAGGCAGACTGAAGTCTCCCACTAGCGGCTCTGGGTGAAAGTGCTTCTCTCTGGACCTTCTGAATCAACAGAGCAGGCCCCTGTCTACTGTGAACAGCTCTCGAGTCAGCGACTGCCAGTCCTTCTACCAGGCCTGATGTCGTGTTGACATAAACGCGTCCTGTGATTGGATACGGCATCATTGGGCAAAATCTCTAAACTTAACCAGGAGATTTGTTATTTTATTTGTGTATCTGTATTTTTTTAACCCATGATGGCTGAAGGGGGTAATAAGGGTCCTGTTTCAGCAGGAAAAATGGTTTATCTGTCATTTTCTGACAAGGAAATATGAGCTTTACCTGTGGATCTCAACTTCAGAGAAACGCTGGAATTATACAGCTGGAAATGCTTGTTGCTAACTGATGGATTTGGCATTTGGAGCTACTCTTTGGAAGTGATCCATGTTGGTGAGTGCAAGTATTTTACGTAGTTGTAGTTTGTCATTTCATTTTGTTAGTAATTCATCACCTGTAGCATGTGACTGAGCTTCTGAAGCACAGGCTGCACAAAATACCGTGACGTAATACACCTGGACCGGTTCGGTTTGGTTCTGATCTGCCCAAAAATGTACTTTGACTAGCCAATAATTAGGGTGATGTAACGTGTATGTGTGATTCTGTATGGATTAATGTGCTGTGGTGTCGTATTGATGGTTTTATGAGATGTATTTATTTAGGTTGCACCGAGTAGAAAATCACTGAAGGCCCAGAGGTGAAAGTCACAGACCGCCACTGTTCTCATTTATCTTCATTTGCGACACACACACACACACACACACACACACACACACACACACACACACACACACACACACACACACACACACACAAAGAGAGGGAGATTACTGTGTCCAAGAAATAGTCTGTAATTACAATATTATTTAAACACTTTCTCAAAATTTCAATAAAAAGTGAATTTAGTCTTTTTTCTGAAAATTAGTCTTGGAAAGGGGGGGTGTCTTATAATCAGGGTCACCTTATATTTTACGGTATTTTCAAGAAACAAGAAAATGATTGACCAATTTGTTCCAGGGAATTTGATGCTTTTCTTTTAGGCAAACATTTGAGACCCTTTAATGTCTACTTTTGAGCTGTACAAATAAAACAAACTCCAACAAAACCATTTTTTGAATTATTTTTAAAAAAGAAGAAAATTTTGTGGCCAGTGAGGACTTTCAACTTCAAAATTTTGGGCCCTCATCTTGTGAAGTTTGGACTTAAAGCTTTTCTGACACATAAGCAAATATTGGAAGCAAATAGAAACCTGTTTAAAACTAATATGAGACGAATGTAAACTCTTACATGACTAGAACTCACTGTCTTTTTGAACCACCTTGCTTTGAAATGTTAGAGGATGTTGCATCATCACATTTGTACCAACATGTCTTATCACAACAATGTGACAAGCGTCATTCATCAATCCACACCTTGTGTGAGTAATTAACTGCAGGTCATGTTTCCACTGTTACAATGAACCAGCTGTACAGGAAAAGCAGTGACAGCAAACAAGAATTTGTGGTACCAAGAACATTTCATGCCTTTAAATCTTATTGTTTTTTCAGAAATCCAAAATTTGGGGAAAATCCACCAAACAGGAGAGAATAGTTCCATTACCCATCATTACAACGTTATATTAAGTTTGCCAAGTACGTCACATTTTGACCCTGATCTTAATTTTGGAAGCCGCAGCACACACAGGGAGGGAGTGTTTACACAGAGACAGCCTCACTTTGCTTCAGCCTCACTTTGCTGAGCGTCATACCAGAGCAAGTCCAAGCCAATCGCATGCAGGACCCGCCCCTAATGTCGTGGCTGGAGGAAAAACTATAAAGCAACCTGACAAGTCAAGAGGAAGAAGGAGACAAGCCTGAACCATGAGAGAAAACCTGAGTGGGTCGACATTAAACATGGCTTTTACCGACTGCATGAAACCCACAGATCTGTCTGTAGACAAAAAGGGGATAAAGTAAGTTAATAGTGCATTTTATGATTCATTTGGTTTTGATGATCTTAGGAAAATGTTGCTGAGAGAGATCTGTTTTTATAACAGGAGGAAGAACTGGAGAAACAGAATAAGATTTCTGTTGAAGACTAATCCGTCCCAGACGACTCCACATCCAAAAAAAACAAAGTCCTACAGGTAACATTTGCTTTAAAGCTTAGTATTTGTAGATACTTTTTATGCATGCATTGCATTTGGGCACACATTCCCATATGCATGCATGCTTTAATATATTGTTTTATAACAATGCATTCAAAATGAACTCCATGTGATTGCATTTAGTGCAAAAAAAAGCAGGATAAGCTGTGCAATTAAGTGAATAAGCAGCCAGTTGTTTTGTGTTTTAGTGATATCTAACCTTGTTAATCAATGAGGAGGATTTGCAGTGGCACTACAAAAGTAGTGCTTGTCGTCTCAGCTATAATTATCTCTTACGAGTGCTCTGTTCTTTACCCTCAGGCCAAGTGTTGATGACGTGAACCAATGGGCGCAGTCACTTGACAAACTACTCAGTCATAAATGTGAGTATAATTCATCCTTCTGCAAGAGCACTGTTATATAAAAGTGTCTCAAAGGTCACACTGTAACTGGGAGCTGAATAAATGTAGTTTATTGGCCTCAGTAAAACAAAGCTTGTAATGGCTTTGGACTCGCTTTACCTTCCATTAATGGTCACGCAGTCCGTGAATAGCAGCGGTCCAGTCTCACACCATTCTTCTTCTGCTTCTTCCTCCCACAGATGGGAAAGCTGCCTTTTGTATCTTTCTGAAGTCTGAGTTCTGTGAGGAGAACATTGAGTTTTGGACAGCGTGTGAGGAATTCAAGAAACTCAAATCACGTAAAGATATGGTGTCCAAGGCTAACAGCATCTACGAGGAGTTCATCCACAGCGAAGCTCCCAAGGAGGTAATAGAATAATTAGATTTCTTGCAAGTTACACAATGAAAGCCATCAGGGTGATATATCTCAAATATTTATTGATGCATTTGGATGTCAAAGGCTCATTTTGCACAATTCTTTGATCACAGATAAACTTGGATTTCCAAACCAAAAATGCCATTGTCCAGAGTCTCCATGAACCCACATCAACTAGCTTCCTAGCTGCTCAGAAGAAGGTCTACAGCCTGATGGAGAACAACTCCTACCCCAGGTTTATCCACTCTGACCTCTACAAGGAACTATGTGCAGTCGCAAGGGGAGAAAGCAAGCACATAAAGTCCTAGTCAAACTGAACACCCACACCTGAAGTTATTTGTTTACAGCTGCGACTGTGAATTGAGGGAAGATGATGTTCATTCCAAACTCTGGCACAAGATAATAGACCCATATGCAAATTCTGGGCATAAACAGTAGCGGCGAGTGTGGAAAATTCAAAGTGGGGCCATTTTTAGTCCATCCCGCTGAGTGACTTTGACAAGGAAGCTGGGTTGATTAGGCTGGATGTTACATGATGCTGCAGGAAGTGTGCAGAGCACGATGAGATTAAAGTTACATTTTCAGGTCATTACACACACTTTTAGTGCCAACGGCTGAATTTCATGCAAGTTTATGAGCTTTAATGCAAAGGTGCACTTCCAAGAAAATATTGTTGTAGCGCAGCTGCATTGAAAACTGTTGAACTTTCTCCCATCATAAAACCGACAGTGCTGTAAGAATGTATTTTCTGACAGAAAACACTTGAAGATTTTGTACAGGAGACATGCACGCCCTGCAGAACTTTCATGTTATTTTATTTCTGCTGTGTTTGCACCAGTTTACACCAAAACTGCAACTCCAGTTTGTATGATAATGTCAGCGCTTTCCACTGATGGCTTGAAAAAACTGAGAGGATGTAAATATTTTGATACTGCATTAAATGTTGAATGTAAATTTATGCTTTGGGCAGCTGGCCTGCTTGTAAAATAAAAAGGATTTTTTTTCAATGCTGAAGACATATTTGTTGTTTGTTTCAAAATTTAATGATTTTTTTTTAGGTTTATTGTGGTATTCTAGACACAAGCAGCAGATGGGCCGCCTGAGTGACTTTTCATTAATCCTGTAAAGGGTCATACTGGCTCAAGAACAAGATTTAAAAAATATGAAAAGTTTATTTAGTGTGCCTTTAAAATGCAGATCATGCTAATATAACTTGATGGGACATAAAGCAGGTCAATTGTATGCCCAACTTTATGTTGTTTTTATGAATGTCCCTCTCTCAGGTATTTTTGTGGGAAAATGTCTATTTGCAGAGCAGATTCCAGTATCTTCTAGCAACTCACCAAACTTAAAATAGAAAGATAAATGTCAAGTAATAGTAGAAAAGGACAGACATACGCTGGTATGCTGGAATCAGAACTGATGATGCGTATAGTCAAACAGAGACATTTTTCATCTTCCTGGAATACTTTCCTACACAGTAACAATGACACAAGTGTTTAAAGGTATAGATAAAGGAAGAAGAACACTTTGAGTGACTGCAGCCAGAGTCCTTGTTCTTTCCGCTGCTCGGCTGCAGACCCTAAAGCCGTAAACCCACAGAGGAGTCTGGCAGCGGTCAGGACACATGGATGTTTCACCTGACAGCTCCTTATTCAATCCTCAGACAAGTGCTCTGCTGTTATGATGTGACAAGATATTTGTTCCTCTCTTTCTCAAAGATCCCACACTCTGCCTGCAGGGGAAAGCAGCAGATTTCAAGTTTAAACCTGTAAAAAGTTGAAAACAAGGTGAGTGAATGGAAAGGTTTTAAATAAGCCTGACTGTAGGCTTTTTCCCCACTAATTTAGCAGTTGAAGAAGAGGTGGTTACATTTTATACAGCAGAAACCATAATAATAGCTTGCTTTAGATTTTTTTTTTTTAACCCCGTGTCCTGTCCGGCTGTGGAGCAAACAGAATAATGTCTGAGTGCCAAAAACAAGCCCAACAGTGTTGCTGTTTCAGGTGAGAGGTTACAGCCACTGCTATAAAACTCCTCCTGATTTTTGTTTAAATATAACCCCCAAAATCTTTATTAGAATGTTTTTATGGTTGATTGGACACGGAGCCTGAAAGTGAAGGGAAGGGTACAGAAAGAGGGATGGGGGAGAAAGTAAACAGAAAAAGAAGAGAACAAGAGACGTGAAGAGTCCACTTCTAGACCTGCAAATAAAGCACAAACAAACAAGCAAACAAAACAGGGAGAAAAGATACAACAGCAACAAACAGCATATGAATATACAACAGTTGTGATATTCTTCAAATGTATACGTATACACCAGTTCAAGAGAGTTCAGTGTCAACCACAGCCCCAGTTAATGTGTCTGAAAACACCTGAGTCCGTCTTTATGTGAGCACCTTGTGATCACCTGTGTGTATATATGCGCGCTTGTGTATGTAAGGTTTCTCTATTGAAACATTCAATAATAAGTTCGAGGAGCCACAGACCCGTCCCCAAGGCCCACGGAGGACGCGGAGGAGGTCCAGGCCCCAGACGTCCAGAGGCCACCCAGGGCACGGACACCCCAGGGAGATCGTCGTCAGGGCAGCCACTAAACTCTCCCCCAGAGGGCGCAGAAGCTCACCCCACGTGGGCCCCCCAGCAGTCGCCGCGCTAGAGACCCTGGGGGGTCGCGGCTAGGAGCTCACAGGCACCGCCTGCAGCCGGCCATCCAGGGTAGATCTAGCCGGAACGAGAGACCCGAGACCCAGGAGCGAACCGGCCCCAGCAGAGACCCGACCACCCCCGGGGGCCCAGATCCCACCAGGCAGCCTCAGGAAGAGGAGCAGGCAGACGCCCCCAGCACCCAGCCTCAGACCCCGAGACACCCCAATGCGCCAGCAGAGAAAGGC
>SSNR01000003.1:5929712-5981523 GCA_006937965.1 Callopanchax toddi
AGCAGCAACAAACAGCATATGAATACACAACAGTTGTGATATTCTTCAAATGTATACGTATACACCAGTTCAAGAGAGTTCAGTGTCAACCACAGCCCCAGTTAATGTGTCTGAAAACACCTGAGTCCGTCTTTATGTGAGCACCTTGTGATCACCTGTGTGTATATATGCGCGCTTGTGTATGTAAGGTTTCTCTATTGAAACATTCAATAATAAGTTCGAGGAGCCACAGACCCGTCCCCAAGGCCCACGGAGGACGCGGAGGAGGTCCAGGCCCCAGACGTCCAGAGGCCACCCAGGGCACGGACACCCCAGGGAGATCGTCGTCAGGGCAGCCACTAAACTCTCCCCCAGAGGGCGCAGAAGCTCACCCCACGTGGGCCCCCCAGCAGTCGCCGCGCTAGAGACCCTGGGGGGTCGCGGCTAGGAGCTCACAGGCACCGCCTGCAGCCGGCCATCCAGGGTAGATCTAGCCGGAACGAGAGACCCGAGACCCAGGAGCGAACCGGCCCCAGCAGAGACCCGACCACCCCCGGGGGCCCAGATCCCACCAGGCAGCCTCAGGAAGAGGAGCAGGCAGACGCCCCCAGCACCCAGCCTCAGACCCCGAGACACCCCAATGCGCCAGCAGAGAAAGGCACCACCAATGCCGAGGCGCAGCCAGGGAGGATAGTCTCTGCCGAGGAGGGTCTAGCATGTCACAGAAAGAGGGGGGGGGGACGAAACCTGACAGAAAAACAGTCACACACAGACACAATCACTCTCCCTCCCTCATGCGTGCACACACACATTCCTGCAAACATACCAAGACACACAATAGATGCTGTACACCCACTCTCGCTCCCCATGCACACTCTATGTTCAGGACCAGGGACCAGCGCCCTGAGGGTGAAGCCGGCCCTGAGATCCAGAAGATGGTCCCTCCCTTACTGAAGTGGGGATAAGCAGACCACCGCGCACCCCGCCGCAGCCTAGCAGCCCCCCACCGCAGACCCCGACCAGACGGCCCGCTCCACTCCAGGCCCCAGGCAGCGAGCAGAGAACAGGGGTGTGTGAAGACACCAAGTCCCCCACCCCCCTGCTCCAATGTGGTGTTGATGCGTGTTGTAGTAAGATGCTTTTAAAAAGAGTGGGGGGCGGCCCGCCATCCCCCGCCCTGGATCCTAAGTGTCTAAATGCGTGGAGATGGGTAATGACACCGGAGGAGAGGTTAGCCGGCTAGACCTCCCTCCCCCCGGGTATTACTGGATGTAATTTCTCCAAAGACCCTAGATGCATAATGTAAGAATGGCTGGGGTGGAAGTGTTTAAATTGTGCAATAAAATTGGGCCACAGGACTGCAGAGATGGTGTTCCACACGCATGACGTACCCGTGACCCAAAGTCCTGTGTGTGTGGTGACGTGACGGAGCAGAGGGAGGGAAAAATCCAGGGATGGGGAGGCAAGACTGGGGGGACAAGCCCTCCCAGGGAGCCAGCTCCCCCGCTGGCCCCAGTAAGCAGCCCCATTCCCCAAAACCACCCAGGGCAGGGAGATCGCCGGCCCAACTCCCGGGAGGAGCCACACACAGCACCACGGAGCCCACGGAGTCCCCCACCCCCACCCCAGCAGGGTAACTATACCTCCCTCAATCACGCACATAGTAACTACAAACTTACATAGACACCCAGGCAAAGTGCCCCCCCCCCCAGCGCAGATGGAACCAGCCCCATTTGGCTAGGTGGTACCGAGGCCCACCAGCACACTAAAGGCCCCAGAGCCAGGGCCAGGCACNACCAGCCCCCCACCGGCAACACGCCAAGCAGAACCCGAGCCCCAGGGACCACCCCAGGCCCCATCCAGAGACGGCCCGCCCCAGAACCCGAGCCCCCAGACTCCGCCGGAATGACCCAGCCACCCAGCAGCTACCTGCAGCCACCGCCACAGAGCTTGTTTTAGATTTTGATTTAACTTGCAAAAAATATCAAACAATTCCTGATCCTCTCTGTGACTTTTTCTGATATTTGAACCCACAAATTCTGATCTGCAGCATAAATGCTAAAGCTTAATTTTTCTTATTTTTTTAAAGTGAACTGTTGTTGCTTTTTGTCTTTGCAGCAGTTTGTAGTGATTATTACTTGCTGCACAAATACATGTTCTGACTTGTGAAGAATGCATATCAAGTTTGCATTCCGTAAGACAGCAGTCTAGCTTTTTTGTGTGTGTGTAGCATCTCTGTCCCCATCTGGCTATTGCACCATTGTGAACTCAGGCAGAACATTGATAATTAACAGATTTAATGATAAACTAATTAGATGGTAAAACTGTTCACAAAAGTGTAGCTGAACTGCTAATCCACATGGCGTGAGAGGACGATGAAAGAGGAAAAACTTTGGTCTCTGTACTGGTAGAAGACCTGTGGAGTTTTTATCCGTTGCCACGCACAGTGCTGGCAACAGACTTCTGGGACCAGGTCCAAGGAGTACTCAAGGTGCATATGTAAACACTGGGTCCAAAATTAGAAACTGGCCACGTCTTACTTTGGTCAGTAGACTGCTTGTGCGTAAGAATACACAGGCCTTTAGACGTACACCCTGTACAAGTGCTGCCAAAAAGTAAAAAAAAGAACAGCTTTTCTGCATGTTTACATTCAGGTTCTGAATCAAAAAGGAAAAATGGCAAGAAAAGTCATTTTGACCTAAAGCATGTTAAAATGATTAAACTACTGAAGGAGTGTCATTTAAATCAGTGTATCATTCGTTCTTTCCATTTTCAACTGAAAACAATCAAAAAATAAAAAGTGATAACTTTTTTTATTATTTGTTTTTGAAACAGATACAAAACGACAAAAAAGGTCTTGTCTTTCATGCTTTCAATTCTAGTCTCGGATAAAAAATACAAGGTGAAAAAAAGGGCAGAAAAGAAATATATGAACGAATAAGATTTTAATATTTCATTGCTCAGGTTTACTTTACCAGGTGTTACACTGATCTGAGTCCCCCATCTAGATGTGTTCCCCCCACCAGTTCAGCAGGGAGCGCTCGTTAAGTTGTCCTCAGAACTGTATCAATCTGACACACAGCCGTCAGGATATATTCCCCCTGTATAAAAGTAGAAAGTGAAACGGAAAAAGATTAAAAACTCATTATAAATAAAGGCAGTAATGTTTGAAAACATCTAAGGAAGTGAGGTGTATTTAGCATGAATGGTAAAAAGTAGTAGTACAAAGCAGTGAACTATCTTGTGACTTCTTGGTCTTTGGTTTCTGCTTATGCTAAATCACTTGCCCTCTTGTGGCGGTTTACTGACATTACAACGTTATTAGTGTACTGCACATTCTACACAAATGATCAAAAATGTAATTAAATAAAATATCATAATTGACTCCAGTGTTTTATAACCATATAATCAATTTAATACATATTAAATCACTTCAATTTTGAAAAGATATTTTATTTTAAACAATGTAGTAGATATGTGGAACAAAAAAACCTAGATAGGTGAATTTATCACTGACAGTACAAGACAGATTTTGCCTTCTTGTGGCTATAATGCGAAATTACAAAATAAATTTTTTTACAGCACTAATGTTTAAAAAACGTTTAAAATACTTCAATTTCTAAAGAAGCTCATTATAAATTAAGGCCGTAATGTTTGAAAACAACTAGCTAATGAAGTGAGGTGCATTTAGCAAGGATGTTAGAACAAAGCAGTGAACTATCTTGTGACTGTTTGGTCTTTGGCTTCTACTTCTGCTGACAAACACACGCCCTCTTGTGGCGGTTTCCTGACATTACAACATTATTAATATACTGTATGTTCTATTGGATAAATGACCCAAATCATCAAATAATGTAATTTAAAATATATATATAATAATCTACTCCAATGTTATTCCATGATATGATCAATTTAATACACATAAAATCACTCCAAATTTGAAAAGATCTTTAATTTTAAATAAAGTATTAGATATTTGGAGGCAATATTATGATTAATTCAAACATTAGACACAATAAATTATCATGAAGCTCACATTAAATGACAGCTGACCTGTTCAAGTGAGGACAAATGCCAGAAGCAGTGAAAAATCTTGTGATTATGATCTTTGGCTTCTGCTTTCGCTGGGCAGCTGCCGCCCTCTTGTGGCGATTTAGTGATATTACAACAAACTACAAACTAAGCTTTTCTTACAATCAGATGTTGCCCTCTTGTGGCGAAATAGTGACATTACAATAAACTTCAAAATAGGCTCTCTTTTATTTACAACCACATACACGTTTTTCAGTATTTTAGCACTGACAACAGCTAAGGAAGTTTGTCGTCCTCTTGTGGCAATAAGGTGAAATAATATTTCTCTCCGTTTTAACTATTTATCAACTATACTTAGGAATGTTAAAATACTACAGTTGTTAGAGAAACAGTGAAAAGTCGAACATCGTGTTTATTTTTCAAGATTTTTTTAAAGTAGAAATGCTGGAAATAATGTTTGTTGTATTTTCACTTAATGGCCACAAGAGGGTGAGCGCTGTCTTGTTCTGTCGTCAGTGCTAAATTCAACTACCTCAATTTGTTGTTCTACTATTTTATTTAAAATTAAAGATTGTCTAAAATTTAAAGTGATTTAGTGTGTATTAATTTTAATATGAGGTAGAATAACATTGAAATGAATTATAATATATTTTTTAATTAAATTATTTGATCATTTGTGTTATTTGTCCAACAGAACTTGCAGTAAATTAATAGAGTTGTAATGTCAGGAAACCGCCACAAGAGGGCGAGTGTTTTTTAGCATAAACACTCGCCCTCTTGTGGCGGCTTCCTGATATTACAACATTAAAAGCAGAAACCAAAGATTTAAAAAGATAGTTCACTGCTTTGTACTACCATCCTTGCTAAATACACCCAACTTCCATAGTTGTTTTTTTTATATATATTACTGCCATGATTTTATGACAAAGTCTATCCTTTTCCTTTTTATTTTTTACTTTTGCACAAAATCTTGGGCGTGGGAGGAGTTTGGCGAGGCCATGGAAAAAGACTATCGGTCGGCTCCAAAGAGGTTCTGGCAAACCATCCGGCGCCTCAGGGGAGGAAGGCAGCAACTCGCTCACACTGTTTACAGTGGGGACGGGGAGCTGCTGACGTCAACTGGGGCTATAGTCGGACGGTGGAAGGAATACTTTGAGGAGCTCCTCAATCCCACCGACGCGCATTCCGAGGAGGAACCGGAGCTGGGAGACCTGGGGACGGACTGTCCAATCTCTGGGGCAGAAGTTGCTGAGGTAGTCAAACAACTACGCAGCGGCGGAGCCCCGGGGGTGGATGAGATCCGACCTGGGTATCTCAAGGCGATGGATGTTGTAGGACTGTCGTGGTTGACACGTCTCTGCAACATTGCGTGGTCATCGGGGGCAGTTCCTGTGGAGTGGCAGACCGGGGTGGTGGTTCCCATTTTTAAGAAGGGGGACCAGAGGGTGTGTTCCAACTATAGGGGGATCACACTCCTCAGCCTCCCTGGGAAGGTCTACTCCAGGGTCCTGGAGAAGAGGGTCCGGTCGATGGTTGAATCTCGGATAGAAGAGGAGCAATGTGGTTTTGGTCCTGGAACTGTGGACCAGCTCTTTACCCTCGCTAGGGTGATGGAGGGGTCATGGGAGTTTGTCCAACCAATCCACATGTGTTTTGTGGATTTGGAGAAGGCTTATGACCGTGTCCCCAGGGACACCCTGTGGGGGGCGCTCCAGGAGTACGGGGTGGATGGTCTTTTGTTAAGGGCCATTCAGTCCCTGTACCAGAGGAGTGTGAGTCTGGTCCTCAGAGCCGGCAGTAAGTCAGACCTGTTCCCAGTGAGGGTTGGACTCCTCCAGGGCTGCCCTTTGTCACCGGTCCTGTTCAGAACCTTTATGGACAGGATTTCTAGGAGCAGCCGTGGTGTGGAGGGGGTGGAGTTTGGTGACAGGAGAATCTCGTCTCTGCTTTTTGTGGATGATGTGGTCCTCCTAGCTTCATCAGGCTCTGACCTTCAGCTCTTGCTGGGGAGGTTCACAGCCGAGTGTGAAGCGGCTGGGATGAGGATCAGCACCTCCAAGTCTGAGGCCATGGTTCTTGACCGGAAAAAGGTGGATTGCCAACTCCGGGTCGGGAGAGAGGTCCTGCCTCAAGTGGAGGAGTTCAAGTATCTCGGGGTCTTGTTCACGAGTGAGGGAAGGAGGGAGCGGGAGATCGACAGGCGGATTGGGGCAGCGTCTGCAGTGATGGACGCTGAACCGGTCTGTTGTGGTGAAGAGGGAGCTGAGCCAGAAAGCAAGGCTCTCGATTTACTGGTCGGTCTACGTCCCAATCCTCACCTGGTCATGAGCTTTGGGTAATGACCGAAAGAACGAGATTGCGGATACAAGCGGCCGAAATGAGTTTTCTCCGCAGGGTGGCCGGGCTCAGCCTTAGGGATAGGGTAAGAAGCTCGGACATCCGGGAGAGACTCGGAGTAGAGTCGCTGCTCCTCCATATCGAAAGGAGCCAGTTGAGGTGGTTCGGGCATCTGGTTAGGATGCCTCCTGGACGCCTCCCTCGGGAGGTGTTCTGGGCATGTCCTGCCGGCAGGAGGCCCCCAGGTCGACCCAGGACAAGCTGGAGGAAATACATCTTCAGTTTGGCCTGGGAACTCCTGGGCGTCCCAGCTGAGGAGCTGGTGGACTTGGCCGGGGAGAAGGTGGCCTGGGCTGCCCGACTTGGAATGCTGCCCCCGCGACCCGGACCCGGATAAGCGGAAGAAGGCGAGGCGAGGCGAGACTTTTACACAAGAAGAACTTATTCTGACGGCTGTGTGTCAGATACAGTTCTGAGGACGATTTAACTAGGAGTGAGCCCTGTCGAACTGGTGGGGGATCTAGACGGGGGAACTCATATCAACACCTGGTAAAGTAATGAAACCTGAGCAATGAAATATTAAAATCTAATTTGTTCTTACGGCCCGTTTTTACACTTCGTGTCTTTGATCCGAGACTAGAATTAAAAACATGAAAAACATAAAGAACAAGACGTTTTTTGTTTTCTATTCATAATTTCACTTTATGGCCACAAGAGGGCGAGAGCTGCCTTATACTGTCATCAGTGCTAAATTCACCTAACTCAGTTTGATGTTCTGCTACTTTATTTAAAATTAATAATCTTCTCAAAGGTAAAGTGATTTATTAATGTGTATTAAATTAAATATAGGGTGGAATAACATTGGAGTAAATTATAATATATTTTATTTAATTAAATTTTTTGATCATTCGTGTTATTTTGTCCAACAGAGCATGCAGTAAAGAAATAAAGTTGTAATATCAGTAAACCGCCACAAGAGGGCGAGTCAGCTGAAGCAGAAACCAAAGATCAAGAAGTCACAAGATAGTTCACTGCTTTGTACTACCATCCTTGCTAAATACACCTCACTTCTTTAGCTAGTTGTTTTCAAACATTACTGCCTTGATTTATAATTAGTTTTTTGTTTGTTTGTTTTTTTTTATAGAAATTACAGTATTTTAAAATCCTAAGTATGGTTGAATATTGGTTTTAGAATATAGAATTAGCATTCTTTAATTTACTGTTTTTAAAGGAGTTTTACGACAAGCAAGCAACAACTGCCTAAAAACGAGCGCTCCCTGCTGAACTGGCGGGGGAACACATCTAGACGGGGGGGACTCATGTCAATGTAACACCTGGTAAAGTAAACCGTAATGAACTATTAAAATCTAATTCGTTCTTAAATTTCCTTCTGCCCCTTTTTCCCACCTCGTATTTTTGATCCGAGACTAGAATTGAAAGCATGAAAGACAAGATCTCTGTTGATGTTTTTTTATCCGTTTCAAAAAATTTAATCACTTTTTATTTTTTTATTATTGGTTTTTAATTGAAAATGGACAGAACGAATGATACACTGATTCATTTTCTGATCTATTTTTCATTTTGATTATATAAATATTTGTACATATAGTTAATTAGTAGTTTTTGCTAATTTTTTTAAGAAGGTGCAGAAGAGTAATGAGCACACTATGCATGTTCCTGCACCTTTAAAGGGACTATTAGATAAAATGCAATCAGGAGCCACACTGGATTATCTAGAGGATTATTATATATATAAATAAAAATATAAAACATTACCTCACAGTCTTAAACATGTTAAAACAAGGATTAATGTGTAGCAAAAGACCAATAATTGCTAGATTTACCAGTAATTATATGGATTTTGTTTTATGAATTGAGTTGGAGACAAGTTCTAGTGAAGGTTTAGTTTTAAGAGTAAGTATTGTAATTTGAAACTGGATGATTTCAAATCAAACAGGGAAACTAAAACAGCTGGGAAGTTGTGTAAAATGCAACAAAAACTTGTGAATTATTTAAACCTTTCATTCTCTTAAATTGGCTGTATGATGGTACAAGTTCAAAATCCAGCTGTGGTCCATTCTGCATGGTGGAGTTAGCCTGACCTCCCCATGCACGCGTGGGTCTCCTCACACAGGCCAACAACATGCATGTTAGGTTAAAATGCTTTGGATTAAAATGTCTGCTAAATGAATGAACATAAATGAGCCTTTTGACCCACAAAAAGCAGCAAGTATTTAATTCAAATTGCTGAAGTATACAACCACAACAAGGCAATAAAACGCAGGCAGTGACAGCTTTACTGTCAACAATTACAGCATCTATTTATGACTTTTTGCACCCTATTTTTTTTCTTCAATGCACTTTATATCCAATAACAATGTGAATGTTGTTGCACAGCTTTCACAGTAGGTGGTGCTAAAGATCTATTAGCTGTCTAAACAGGCATGACATGAACCTTTAAAGGGCCCATGACATCGGGTTCCATGTTTTCTGACTTATCTATCATGTTGCAACGTTGAGTTCTCACCTTAAACCTGCCAGAAAGAGCAAAAAACGGCGTCCATCTGTCTCCTAGTCCAGCCAGTGAGAAGCTCTTCAAGATTTCAGACCCGGGTTTCAAACAGTTTTTTTCACTCCAGCCCGCTATGAGGTCATAGTGATCCGGACTTGCTTATATGGTAAATTCTCCTCCCACATGCACGTTCACGACCACTGGAGCGAGGCAGTGCCGCCGCCATTGCCCATAGACCGTGTAGTGTTTAGTTTCAGTTTCGTTTCTCTTTCACGTGACAACACTGCCCCCTGCTGCAGCAGAAGTGCCAGGCTGCCAAATAAGGAGAAACCCAGCAGAACCGGAAGGCGGTGCTTTCTTCTGATCTCTGAGTTGCTCGTTAGGAAATAATTACAGCGTATTTTGAGTTATAATGGTGCAACGCTAATCTAGAGGCATCAAAGATTACACCTGTTTAATATAAAGTGATTTAAATATGGAGTCACAGGCACTTTAAGGAATGCGAGTCATAAAAAATCTGACTTGTTTTGGAAATAAATTCACAACAAATGAGTTCACAAACATCTAGACATTTTATTATGAAAATAAGACAGAACAACATTTGGACATATCTTTACTTCAAATCATGCATTTGCGCTGATGAACTGACGAGGAGACATCATTTTGACAGACCGTTGAGTCTCTGTGCTACAGCTGCAGTGCAGTTCTTTCAGTCTGGATGGTTCACAGGAAGCCAGAGTCTGAGTGCTGCAGGACATCCATGCTTACTCACATGAATAGAAGAGTTGACGTACAGGATCTGTACAGGAGGCTTCACTGATGAAAGCGTGACTGTGGCATTCTGGATGTGTGTGTTTGTGTGTGAGATCAGAGGCTTCTCTGATGAAATGTACGCTGTTGTTCACTTGGCCTCCTGAGCTTTTTTGGCGCTTTGTTTCTCTTTTGCCTGAGGAAACAAACACAGATGCACTTCCTTTAATAAAACAAACATGTTTAAAATCCGATATTCTTTTACACAGAGAGTGAACAATGTTTAAAAACATGAAGGAATTCATATCCTCTAGGGTTGTCACGGTTACCGGTTTCGCGGTAAACCCTGGTAAAAATGTTGACAATAATAATTACCGTCATGTTTTTTAAAAACTATATTATCTCGGTGGGTTAACCATGTTCGTGGTTTTGGCACGGTTAGCTTCACGTCCACCGTCCCCTCGTGAAGCTTCTGCGCACTTTGTAGTGTTTACATCCACAACTTTCTTAAGCTAAAGCTAAAATGACGGCGAAAAGAGGAGAAAACAGCGCTGAGGGCATCTATCAGCCCTCAGAGAAGACAAAGTCGGAAGTATGGGCATATTTTGGATATTTGAAGAATGCAGAGGGACAGTTGTTTGCAGAACGTGCCGGGAAAAAGTGCGAAAGGAAGCAACACGCGACACATCTGTGTGTCCATCAACTCTACAGTCAATGCAAGAGAACGTATTAAGGTAACGTTTAGCGTTTTAGCTGAAATACATGATGTGAGGACTTTGGGTTGAGGGAGAAAGCAGCGAGCGCCACCGCCAGCACATAAACCGAGTCGGACACCCCCGTATTGAAATGAGGCTACGGGGCTCACAGCGGGCAGATCGCTGTTGACGCTGCTTAATGAAGCATGTCAGAATAAGTTCACCAGAACTCCAGCTTAGCAGAAAATAACTGGTGGTTTATTAGCCATGCTGCGGGGAGCGGGAGCAGTACAGAGACCACCTTAAAGTACGACGGGTAACCATAGAAACGAGGTTGTTTTTGTCAAGTACGGTGGCCCATGCAGTACAATAGGGTGTCGGTCAACTGATCTACAGTCGCCACTGCTGATTGATTATGAATTATTATGAATTTAACAATGATTACTGCCTGATGACATCTCCCCAGATCTGAAAAGCTCACAGGAAGGACACAAGCTGAGGACAATATCATCCTGATATAAAGGGTTTATTTAGTTGTTTAGTTGAACATATTCAACATCCTTTTAAAAAATACTGAGATAATACCGAAAACCGTGATCATTTTGGTCACAATAACCGTGAAGGTACATTGTCATACCATGACAACCCTAATATCCTCAAATGCAAAATGTTGGAAATCTGTAGAAAGGAGGGACTGATTACCTTTTCCACCAATGGTATTAGCTGCTGGTACTCTGCCAGTGTCTTCAGTAACTCCATGATAAAAGGTAGGTAGTTGTGCTTTCGTCGAATATTTTCAATCTGCAAAAAAATATACGAGTGAATTACTTTTAATAAGTGGGTGGAAATACTGCTCATCTTTACAATTATAAGCATGATTCAAAAGGAACGTTTGTGTCATATTTACTAAGATTTCAGCTGAAACACACCTTATATCTTTTAAGTTTCTGATTTTCCTCCTCAATAAGCAGCTGGTACTTTGCAATCTCTGACTGGATGGAGCTGAGAAAGGTGCTGGTCTGGTCTGTGTCCATTGGCTCATCCTGGGGAGTAAAAAGATGATTTATTTACAAAAATCTCAACAATTTCAAAAAGGAAAACAGGAACTTTGCTCTAAAACGTAAAGAGACACTATTCTGGATTCTTGCTCTTTAAAAGCAAACTTCTCAGGATGATGTAATTGCCATTTTTATTTAACTCTAGCAAAATGAAGAAAGAAAGACACGAGGTACTTTTATTAGTTTTCATAAAACACTTTTAAAATTATTGTAGCAAACCTTTAAAAGGCATTTCATTAGACTTCTGAAAACCATTTGAAAACTTTTGCTGTCCTCTAGTGGTTAAATATTTCCCCTGCCTAATTACTAATAATACTCAAGAGTGCACTAAGGATTTTGTAACAACACAGATCTGATTTAAAAAAAATAAGTGCAGCTTTTGTTTCTGTAACTCACCTCAGTGAGCTGAGTCTGAAGTTCTGCAATTTTCCTCTCATATATCATCTTTCTGTCTGACACAATGGCCATCAGGTTGAATCGGATCTCTCCTTCACTGTACCTGAAGGAGGAGAGGATAAACTCTCATTATCTGGTTCACTTTAACCTATTTAAAATAACTCCTCAAGAATGTATTTACTTCTGTATTCTCTTTTCAATCACTGGACGAACTGCACTGATCCAGTCATCCTGGTTACAAGCACCTGGTGGCACGAAGAATAAAAAGGTGACTGACTGCAAGAATTCACAACACATTATAATGAAAATGCAGTTTTATAGAAAAGAGACTGGGCTGAGATGACATCAAACACAATGAGACTTCACACAATTAGAGATTTTATCTACGGAAACCTCAATAGGGTTATAATATCAGGTTTGATTTTTCTGCATACCCAAGTCGATTGGTCCTTCTCGAAGTCCATCCAGCTCATACAGTCTGCCGTTTACAGGAACATAGCTCACAAAGTGGAAGGCATCTTCATCCTTTGCTGTTGACTTTGCATCAAACTCAAACATCTGCTGCCTTCAAAACATAAACAGATCACATGCAATAAAAAAAAAAACAATCATTAGAGCAAAATCTGATGCAAAACACGAGTTATTAAACAAAATACAACTAATGTTGAATACCTACATATTATATAACTACATCTAACACAATGAGGTAATTTTCAACAGGCAAACTGGCACTTTAGGAGGGGGAAAAAAATCACTTTTGTTTGCACAGAGTTAGAACTAGAGGCTAAAAATAACCTGCAGCCAATCTAAACTGAGTTTTTCCAGCTGGAAACCATATGAGCAGGAGCTTACCTTGCAAAGCCGTTGTGAACTTGCCGAATCACTTCAGAGTTGCTGAGAGCCAAACCTTTCATCTGAGGAGAGAAGAGAAGACAGGAGATTATAACTCTGACTGCAGAACCCTGGCCTAAAAAAAAAAATCAAGAGGTGGAAAGACGACGAGCCACAGGGTTTAATCCTTCTCTGGTAAGAAGTCGTGTGTCTGGTTAGATTTGATGTGCAGTCTTGTGCAAATGTCTTGACCCACAAATGTTTTTGCAGCATGCTGCAAACAATTAAGTGTCTAAAAATAAGTTTTTAAATAAAGTTTAAACCTGATTCTACTTGGAGTTGTTTTATGTGTGAAATCAACACTGATTTCCCTCGAGTAAGGTGCATTTTTATGCTTGAAAGGATCTAGGTATCCTGAAAGCAAAGTGTAAATAAAGTATGAGCAGCTAAGGACTCTTACAAAACCCTGTGCTTTTTATATAAATTTTGAACAAGCCTAGAATGAAGTAATTAGATAAAAAAAGGCACACAGTGTCTCAAATCAAACTATTTTTTCTGATTTGTTTGAAAAACAGACCACTGAGTTGCTGTAGCTGTTAAAAAAACTACAGGCCAAAACTACTAAGGCAGAAAAATATAGAAGGACTTGTGTTTAAATGATTTAGCAGAACAAACATTAATTTTACAAGAAGAAAAAAAATGTTTAAATCTCTGAGTTAATACCAACAGTTAAAGTTTTTTTTAGCAAACACAAAAAATACCATTAACGTACAGCTGCATCAAAGCTCAGTGAAAACTCTCTGAACTCTGTCAGCGTGTCTCCAAGCAACATGTCGGGATGGGTGCAATTCAGAAGAACGCTGATGATCGCCTGAGTGGCACAAGCGTTGTTAATGACCTGTAAACACAGAATCAATGAATTATAGATTCAAAATTACATTTATTATGAAAGGAAATAATACACTTATATAAATGAGTCAGAAAGCTGCATCATCACAATTATTGTAGGGTGGGGACCTAATGATCACAGGAAGCACTTAAGAGTTAGTCACTTAGGAGGCACAAAAGTTCATTATTGAAGTTGTAATCACAGCTGACAGAAAACCATGATTGAAACGTTTTGCTATAATATTTGGGGTAAGTGGATAGTACACAACAAATCAAAGTGGGAAGCCATGACATTTATGCAGTCTTATTTAGATAAACTCCATCAGGATCAACATTTACCTGTTTGGCAAAGAAGATGTGGTCAAGCCTTGAATCCTGGACAATTGATCCTGCTGGCTCCTCTCCTGGTTGCCATTTGAAGAGAAAAATCAACCCGTGAACTGGTCTGGAACAAAACACAAACGTTAAAAGGCTGCCTTTAGAAGAATAATGCACATAGAAGTTGCCCATATGAACATACTTCAGATTCTCAAAGTTCTCCGGCTCCATGCTCCATATCTCTTCAACCTGAGCTCCTTTACAGCCTGAATAAAGACAAAAACAAAGCATCACGAATGCAGAATGGTAAAAACCGTTAAGGCTAAACGGAAAATACCATTTAATAAGCCTGACTTAAGACAAGCGTAGTTAGGATGCAATCTATCAGCTGATCAAAGCAAAACAGTATTCAGCTTGAATTTCGTTGTTTTGGTCGCTGAGTAATGCTAGCCTGTAGCTTAATAGTTAGCTAATGATACCCAATTATTGCATGCAGCGTTTTCAAAAACACAAAACTAGAGTAGCAGCCGAGGAATTATACTATAGGCTCATTTATCATCGTGTAAAAACATATCCAGCAACAGCTAATGCAGAAGTTACAATTAGATCTACACAGCGGTTAGCTTTGTCGCATAGCCACGTTACATTGAATGAACAGTCAACAATACCACAAAAACACTCACCAAAACCTTTTATGAGCTCTGTGAACACTCCGGGGTCACTCTCCATCAGACACCATTCTCCTGCGCTTCCAGACATTATTTCAAATTAGTTAATTTTACTTTCCGTGCACATATACGCACCAAACGCTATTAGCTTAGCAGTCTACCCGCTAGTCAGGCTAATCAATTGTAGCGCTGGAGTGACCTCACTGCGACGTGACTGGCTGGGTACGCGCGTTTTACCCTCCAGCATACACCAACAGAAATGTCAGACGGCTGTAAAAGTTATTCCTTAATGGTTTGAAAAGGAATATCCGCCCACCTAGGAGATGCGGACGTCAGTATGGAGCGCTGTTCCCCAAAGAATGCGTAAGGAGGACCGTAGAAACGCTTGACTGTATTTAATAGTAAAATATGCATTTGAGGTACAGTAATATGAACATTTTTAGTTGTTTAACTTCATACATGGGCCTTATTAACCATGCACGCACTTACTAATAAATAAACAAATAAATTTTAAGGGGTAAACAAACACAACTGACTTTCATATATAATTAATTTCTGCTGAAATTTTATACAGTAAAAGTGAAAATAATACAAATACATAGTGTAAACAACCTTCCTTTGTACAATAAAAGGTAATAATTGAAAAAGTTGATCTAATTTAAGTTTACAAAATGTGTAATATCTCTAATAAATTCCAGCAATACACATTTAGTCAATACATTCATGTATCCATTCATTTTTCTAACTAATGGTTTAATAAAAGAAGCTGTGCAGATCAAAGAAATAAAATATCAAATATAAAAAAGTGATTCCACAGGTAACAGCTTCAATTAAAAATATAAAAATAAAAAAAATAATACTGTACTTCCCAATGTGAAAATGAATGCATATCAGTTGTCAAACCTATGTTTCACTTTGATAGACAAAGCGCAAAGTGACACTTAAGTAACTACAACATTTAGCACAAAATCCATCAAACAGTTAATAAATACAGGATTGAAAAAAGCTACAAGAACGGTTAGTCATTTAGAGGATTCAAACTGCCCGCTGCCTGAGCCTTCAGATCCAGCTGCAGCACAACAGGGAGAACACTGCTCGATGAGCGGCAGCAGCTTTCCCTGCTGATGGAGCTGTTTGGTGTCGGAGCCGCCCCCAATGCAGTTTCCATTGATGAAGACTCTCGGTACCTTAAGAAAACAAATTATATCATTACATTAGGAGAACACAAATGAGAGTGTCATCCTTAGGGAAATGAAGTGTAATATACACTGACCTTTTACCGTCATTTGAAAATCTAATTATTTTTGCTTCCCCCAAGAATGAAACTGGCTCTGATGTTTCCCTATTAGCCCTGCAACGGTTGTTTTTGTTGTGTGCTTTTTTTCAGGCCACACAGCTGTTTGTCTAAATATCTGTAAACCTCGTCACAGTGTGTGGGAGGAAAGGTTTCTAATTTCATTAAAGTAGATTATTTATGTCTGAGTTGTATTATGATTTTCTTTTTTAGATTTCACCTCAAGTTCACATTATCCTCAATCATAATCATGCAAGCTTTTTATAAAAAGCATGTCTTTACTGAGGATGATAGTTTATTATTCTCCTTGCAGATTTTTCTTAATGCATCCAACTGTTGTTCATCCACTTCAAGTAATGTCTGGAATGTACTTAATGTCTGTTCTTCAGATTTAGAGTAAGACATTTTTCACATCCACTGCACGGTTACACAAAGATCAGCAGAAAACAATGAATCACTGCAACAGTTTTCAAATAAGCAAATCCACGTGATGACTTTTTAACTAGCGAGTAAAAACCTTTTGGGGGGTTTTACCCTTAGTTTAAATCTTTTGCATATTTTTGCATATTGTTATAAGCTAAAACACCAAGCTGCTGAAAAATAAACAGACATCCTTACTGTTCTTGCACCAGTCATTTGAGCCAAGGCCTCTTGAAGTCTCCTCCCGTCGTCATGCTGATCTAGTTCAATGACCTTATAGGTTGCACCTATTTCATTGAACACATTTTTGGCCATCTTACAATATGGACAGGTGGTCTTGGAAAATATCACAACACAATTCTGTGACACCACATTCTGAAAGGTCGAGGGGGAAAAAAAGAGAACTAGTCAAATGTAAGAAAACACAAATATTAAACACAATTGCTTAATTACAAAATCCTTCATTAATTTTTAATCAGGAATAGATATTGGCAGAGCAAATTGTATTACAATAACATTCAAATATGATGTAGAAATGTAGCTGTGCTATGCAACCAAACAGTGAGTTTTTTACATATTGAATTCCTAATATTTATTTAGATTTTCACAAATTTTCTTGAAAATTTTTCTAAAATACCACAAAGGAGGTAAATACACACAACTACTTAAAACATTACAAAACATGTTAATTTGGTAAGTCTTCAAAAACACCCGATACTTTACTTAAACCCTAAGTTTATTTAAACTCATGCACAGCTATCAATATGCTGAACAGAGATACACCACGCACTGCTGCAGTAACAATAACAACATGACAGCAGGAGGCAGATCTGCAATCACCGACTTACCTGAACAAACTGTACACACGCTGTGCTGGAGATACTCCCAGGACTGGAGGTCAAATTCCCCATTCTGAAAAACAACATACATGCAGTTTGTATGGATATTCACTTTCTAGTAAAATCAAACTCAGAAAAAAAAATTCACAATCATGCAATAACCTTAGAAATGTGAAGATACCAAAAGTGGGAAAAACTTGAAATCCAAAAATTAACACAAAAATCACATAAAAGAGAGCCATAACTGAATATGTCTGTCAATGTTTACAATATGTTATGAAACCAAATATTAACAAACACTGCCTAAAGCTCTTCCTACAAATGCAAGAAGGTCTTTGTGGTGGGTAATCCAGGATTACACCGCATAAATCTCTTCACAGCACTGGTGACACACCATCGTCCACTAGGATCTATTCATGACGAACCCAGCATGACTAGATAGAAAGAATTTCTGACCTGCTATCAAAGTAAACGCACTATGGTGTTTGGTTGATATTATATAAACTCTCAAAAATAACCAGTGACTAGTTACAAGATGTACAAACAAATCTACATACACAATATATATGTGTGTGTGTGTGTGTGTGTGTGTGTGCCGACTGTTTATTGTCTATGCATTCAAGATCCTTATTTATGGCTAAGATTAATTAACGTGTGACCCTGATTCATAATAGGTATCAAAAAGTATGACAATGAACACCACAGGGATCAGTGAGGTCACAACATTGAGGCCCAAATGGGAAAATTAGAGCTGTTGTGATGATTCAGAAAAACAATTGACTCAAATGAAGACTGAAAAGCTACTTAAATATCAAATATGAAAGCTGATATGACTACATTATCGATGGCATATGTAAGACAAATTTTCAAATAGTATTTATTAAGTAATAACAGCGCCACATAGTATGCGTTAAAAGGCAAATTTCTATTAAAATGCTTGATTTGTAAAAATGACTTCGACTTTTAATAGGATTCGGGAGGAATGCAGAAGTGGAGCAGCTTTGTTAATACATTAACCTGCGTGTTTCTATTCATTTTCTTCCTTTAATAATACATTTTAACAGGTGGTAATGTGTTTACATTTTAGCCTGTGTATGTTTTAATAAAGTAAACTAGCTATTGATGGTTTCAAGCTAGCGGGAATGACCTTCGGCAGCCGGTCCATGCTGTAAGACGTTCTGTTCGAATAAGCATGATGATAAAAACATTTACTGTCACCATATAATTGAAATATAGCCCTGGATGGATCATGTGGTTAGCATGTAAGCAGTTCTGAAGTCACAGAATAACCTGTCAGAAATGCTACAACTGGTTTTTGCCCCTCATGCCTGATGCCCACCTTAAAAGTGGCTGCTTGTGTAGCTTCTTCTTCGATGTGTTTTCTTCTTCTATGTCTCTTCCTCGGGTGTCAACCCAACTTGAGGGCTCATTACCGCCACCATCTGGTCTGAAATGAAGCACATAAAATTCATGGGAAAATAAAATAAAATAATAAAATATTTACTCATTAGGTTGTTCAAACTTGTTTCTCTAAGATGCTATGTTTAATTGCCTCTAATTCTTCGGTTTTCTCCCAGAACTAATGTGAGCAGAAGCAAAGAGATAACATAAAATATCTTTGTATGTAAAATATTTTGTCAAATTTTGCTATAAACTATTAGAAACTGTATTCATAGTTTATGTTTTCTCCTCTTTCCATTACAGGGATTATTTACATATCTTTTTCACAAAATGTGATTTACACACTCCGTGATGCTATGCTTTCATACTCAATTTTCTCATTTTTGAAGCCTTATCCATTCCAGCCTTATCAATTTAAAATGCTAATCATAAAAGCTCATATTGGTATGATTTTTTCCTTGAAAGCTGCAGCATGCTGAATTCTGTTTTTGGCAGGTAACCATAGAAAGACAGAAGACATTGATTTATGTCATTGCATCAATAACTCACTTCAAACTTTAAATTTGTCTCAATAGTTTCAGTTGCCTTTAAAAAAATTTTTTTTGAAGGATTTTTTTTATCACAGTGCACCCTGGACATTATTGCAGCAGAATTAGCTTCTTTTACCAAACATTTTAGATCAGTGGATTGGACCACCAAAGCTCCTGCCTTGGTCTGCTATGATCCACAATGCACTGAACCCTTCATGCTCCTCCTGCAAGGGGTGGCACAGTTGGATGAGCCCATGTAACAGGCTCGACTGGGCCCCATTGGTGAAACCCTGGCACTCAGGCGTTCACAACCCCAGGGCTGGCATCAGGGCAGGACCCCAGTAATCCTTCGTGCTGGGTACACTGGTACTCTGATGTTTTATTCTGGAAGGAGAATGTGATAAATGTCGGGGTGACCCTGATTGATTGGCAGATTGGTGTTCATCCCAGGCCTGGGTCATGTGTCAAAACTCTCTGGACAAGATACTGAACCCCCAAATGCCCCTGGGGCACCATTCAAAACAACAGCTCACTACTCCTTAAAAATGAGGATGGGTCAAAAGAAGAGAAATAATTTCTCTAAGGGGATGAATGAAGGAAAAAACATTAATATTATTATTATTAAATTGGCTTCCTGTATTAATTTCTGACATGTTAAATGTGGAGCATGCATCCTGCTTTCCTTCATTCTGAACTTTGTTGTGATCCATTCTCCTTTGTGTTCAGTGTTTGCTTTTTCTTCCCTGTGTCTCCTCTGTTGCTCCTCCTGCCACTCCTCCACAGGTGTTTCTCATTCATTCCACTCACAGCTGCTCCTCGTTTCCCTGATCATCTTCCTCTCTATAAAATATCCACAGTTCAGTCTTCTGTTATTTCTTCTGTTGGCTGCCTGCTACCTGTGTCCCTTCTACTTTTTCGTTCACCACCTGACTCCACTTCTCCTCCTACACCTGGGTCCTACACCAGCACCAAACGCGACAATCTTACTGAATGTACTATTGGTAAAATGTCCAATTAACATAAACATAATTCAATAAATTTAGTTTCTCTCTAGCTGCTTTCTTTCATTTTGGTTCCTTTTCGTCTTCTAGTAATTGATGAGATTTGTTATGGGGTCTCTGAGGAGGACAGCCCACCAAAAACTAATTTATTTTCAGATGAGATGACCAGTACTAGAATCTGACAAGACCAAATTGTAACACTGCAGGAGCTGCATTGACAAACAATGATAATTTAAGTGAATGCACACTTATTCTCCCTGTTTCAAGCATGTTACCTCAACAGAATGTAGTTCTTAGGAATCCTGAGTTCTTCCGATCTACTGCCACAATGTGCTGCGTGTTTTATTTCTTTAAAAGGCTGTTAGGTCATTAGTTGTGTCTCTTGGAATGATGTGTTTGATTACAGTGAATCAATCTGTCAAACCATAAACTGGTAAAAATAAACTTTAGCTCACCCTGTTTGCACAACACAGATGTCAAACCTGGTACAAGCACAGATCTTTTATTTAACTTGCCTTCATCAGCAAATGCTTTTGTTTTCCTTTCATTTTCAGATGCATGAGAAAGTGCATTAGTTCTGAATTTCTCAGTGACTGTTTTTTTTCCTTCCATTTTTGCCCACAAGGCAGACAAATCAATCACAAATCTAGAAATATCTGATGAGGCAGCATGGGAGTGCAGCTTTTCATTTATTTTTATATATATATTTAAAGCCAAAAAAAGGGAAAATGCATCATCTCAGAAGGTGTTCTCAGCATCAAACAAATCAGCAGTTCTGCATTTCCAGCGGTTGTATCCAGACGGCGTCGAAATTAAACACCTGCTCACAGCATTGATGCAATTGATTGCTAGGGAGGACTGGATAAACTGAATGCACAGCTGATCAATAAAGCCAGTGGATACCACAAAGTGAAAATTTTTACTTCTATCTTGTTATTCATGTGAAATGCTTGACATTTTTTGGGAAAAGACTGCATTTATCATTTGAGAATTAGAGTTTTTGAATCCTTTTACTTCAAGTAGAACAAGTCATTATAACCTGTACTGGAAAAATTCTATCATAAAAGGTCGGTCAAGTGCTGAAAGAAAAAAATTACTTTCTATGGCTGGCTAAATTGTCGCCATGGTTACTAGAACAGATACAATGCCACCACACAGCTTTTAGATAGAATAAACCCTGTCTTCCAATAATATAATAATATAATGATGAACATGGTGTCTTAACCTATTTTACGTAACAGCCATGTATCCTAATGAAACCTAATGGTTAAAAAGCACTCATTAATATAGGTCACTAAATACTCACTCGCAGCATTTAAATTTGAGATGAATGAGGGAAAATGACTCATGAACCATCACAGGCACATTTAGGAAAATGTGTGCATGCTCCTGTGTGAAACTGCTCGGTAATGATGCATGCAAAATTATTTCAAAGCTGAGGTGCAGTGCTGACATGTGGAACTAGAATTTGTTAAACTGTCGGTGGATGGATTTGCATCACTGAATATTGCAGAAAAACTGCTATAATTCGGACACTTTAAATGTAGAAGATGTGATGTGGGCTCATTTTTATTCATTTGGCACATTAAATATACTTGTCATAGTAAAACATTGCTGATTATACAGAGCAGGAAAGGTATGCAGACAGATATTTGTTTGAATGTTTCACAATCTGGACACTTTAGAGAGAAATGTCTGACAGTCAGAAAATGGACTCTGCTCTCTGTGGATAATTTGTCTTTTGTAAAGAATGAGCAGCCATTAGTACGATCTGTATCTCACATTTCATTGTCATTAGTCCTGTGATGCTTCACTGTGACAAATTAGAATGAGCGTGGGGTAAGTTGTTGACATAGCTTTGCCTGGATTACATTATTTGAGATACAAACCTGTGGAGGACATTCACAACGGCTCCTTGGGCTTCATTTATTCATGTCATTTCTTTGTTGTCAGGGTCACGCAGGGTCAGAGCCAATCCCAGCATACAAAATCAGAGTGTCACATTCATGCTTATCAGCAATTCAGCACCTCAAACTCACCTGGTTCTGTTTGTTTTGCAGCATTGTTGGAGGAAACCCACACAAATACGTGTCATCCACTGGGAGGCTAAGCTCCACACGCAGGAACGAGGTTGAGTAACACTCGATGAGTTATTGGACAACAATGAAAATCAAGAGGATTTTTGTTTTGTTTCAAAGAGCAGCACTTGAGTGAACAGCCATCCATCCAACAGAATGGGAAAGCAGATAATTTTTTCAAATAAAGGGATTACAATGTGCATTTTTACAAATTCTCTCCTGGGTAATGTCAGGAAGCTAAACTGCCCAATAATCACATAACAGTAAATAAGAAAAAGACTAGGAAAAACAGATAAAATGGAATTTATCAATCATGCATATTTTCACTCATCCAAGGTTCGGGTTAAAAGATACAAGACCAGACATCTCCAGACTCCTTAGTTCTTCCTGGAGAATCCCACAGGACAGAAAGGATCTTTAATTCCTCCGGTGAGTTCTGGGTCAGCCCTGGGTTCTCCTCCCAGTCAAAAAGGTGGGACGGATTCCTGAATCGCCTCAGCTGACTCCTTTTGACGAGGAGGAGCAGCATCACTACTCTGAGCTCTGTCATCTTCAGTCTTTTATGAGTTAAAAATGAAAATCACAATGTTTAACACAAAGGCTCTTTTTTCTTTATTTCTGCAAAGATAAACATTTAGAACTGCAAAAAGAAAAAAAATCTAATTTGATGTTTAAGTATCTTATACTTTCTGCTTTGCACAACAAATCATCTTCAATTCAGCGACAAACGTTCTTTAATATTAAATAATTCAATAAATCTATTTGCACCTACATTGGCATATTTACAGTGTTATGAGTTTACTTAGTAAACCTTTTGGAGGAATTTAATTCTCTCTGTCAAAAGGAGGAGGATGAGTTTTCTTGAACTACTTGTTGATTAGTTGTATTTTGTTTTGCAGTGTTTTCAACCTCATGGATTTTAAGAAATCCTTGCTCAGTCAAATTAGACCATCTCTGTTTGATGCAGGAGAGGGCAGGGAAATTTATAACAGAAAAGCAATTAAGTTCACTTAAAACCACATTCTTGCATCTCCACCAATATGATTACATTTCTTTACAGCTTCAAAATAATTAATGCAAACAAGAAGCCTTCAGTTACATTTTAAACAGAGTTTTATGTATGTGTATTTTATCATGAGAACAAGTGCTGAGCTCTTTGCTGTTTGCTTTGTGTTTCTTTGTGCACGGTGGCATTTTCTGCAGTGAGCAGCTGTTTCAGGCCTGAGAGCTGAAAGAAAAATCTCAATCTCTGCATCCATTGATCAAAGCACAGCTCTTGGCCATAACCTGATTGAGTGTTGTTGAGTTTCTGCTTAACAAGCAATTGGTAGATTGTGTAATAAGTCATTTTTGGTCATTTTATCAATACGCTAATACTAAAATCTATGGAACTTATTATGCAGATACATTAAATATGTGTCTGTGATTTTTCAATCTGTGTGAGTTTCAGATAGGAATGGAGCCAGGCTGCAGGCCCTGCTTTGCATTAATATGGAGATTCCCTATTTCTACGTGTTGATAAAACTGTCAGTCAGAACCAGCTGCAGACAGGAGGTTTTGGGTCGGATCATATTTTTCCAGATCGGGCTCGAAAGGTTCAGGACTTAACTGCAGCAAGAAAAGCCATGGGCATTTAAAAGTGGTCATTATAAAAACTTCAGTGGATCTTTCTAGGAGTAAAATGCTGCTCAGCTCAGCATTAACAAGTCATTTTGCACGATTACTTGAAATGAGTGTGTAGCTTTGTATTCTCTTTGGCTCAGTTATTAGGTATAATGGGCCCAAATGTACTGTAAAACTGAGATAATTCCAGCAAACACAGTCAAACAAATTAACAGCATGCTTAGAACAAACCGACAAACTCAAATTCTGTCAAATAAACTTGAGTTTAAACAGTTTTTTTTGAATGACCAAGTGGACTTGTTTGTTATGCTAAAATATTACCAAAAATATTACAAAAAAGGCATTTCAGCTTTGAGTTTATTGTTTTATGTTTTTGGTTTTGTGCAAAAAAGATTGATGTGGCTTTATCTTTCTTGAAAGTATCTCATTTGTTTGACAGAATAATGAAATCAAAGAAACTGAAACATATTAATAACATTATTTACTTGAAATATATATAAGTAACCTCAAGAATCTTTGCATGAATAAAAAGTAACCTAAATATCAACTTTAATAAAAAGAAGTCCTGTATTGTTGAATAAATCAGATGTGTATACAGTATTTAGAATGTAAGTTAGGACGTCTAATTCCTAAGAGCAAATAGCTTCAGTACCCTCAGGAGGTCCAACCCCCCAGAAAATATTAACTCGTATTTTGCACTTCTTATACTATAATTACATTTTCATACAAATTCCAATTTAATAAACTGACACTGAATAAAAATACCTGATTTTGTTTACAGTAGGTTTTATTTCTGCATCCTGCTCAACATTTTTTTTTTCTTCAGGAAAAGCAGTCTGAAATAAAACTGCTTTATTTATTTGACTCTATGGAAACCTCAGGTAAATATAACGGTCTGCTATTTCATCTGATTGTTTACAAAAGACAGTTTAACCCCTTCATGCAAGCCAGTAGATGGCAGTATGTGGACTGAAATTCAGGGGTGCACATAATTTTTTCATAGAGGTTCTCAAGGGGGAACCTGGTGCTGATGTCTGGTAAACACCACCTCTCCATGAGTTAGTCTCTGGGGGGCGGTTGTGTGTGTCAGCTGTGCAGTGCTTATGAAACAAGCTTCCAATGACTGCTCCTTTACAGCACACCGCAACAGGATGTGAAGTTTTTTCAGTGTCTGATTGTGCGCTGTGCAACTGGGACCGTGAAAGGACCAGTTCGCAAAAGGCGCATTCAGACAAAAGGATCTGCTCGTATTATATCTGGTGCGCATGCGCTCTGGTGCACAAGTTATGTGCATGCCTGCTTACTGTATGTGCAAGTTTATCATCAACGTTCAAGAAAGCAGCTTTTGAAATCTTCTCCGCTGTCATGATTATTGTGCATACCATTCACAGTCTGATGGCAGTAAAATACGTTGTAGACACAGAAGCGAGGCGACCATGCATAGGCATCACCAGACCTTCCAACCACCACCAGCATTTCAATTAACAAAATAGAAAATATTTGTAAAAAAAATACCCTCTAAACAAATAGTCGTTTTTTAACCGTACAGTTCAAAATGACTGATGTCTGATTTAAAAACGCGTTTACTCTTCTGCTGTAGGGTCTATACTGAAAGCGGATATTATAAAGTCAGAAATGACTTAAAAATGAGTCAGACTGACATACAGTATAAAGCTCATAAAAGCTTCAACACTGTGAAAAGTGAAAGATGTCAAAAAATGGTCAGGGGACCTAACTGATGAACAACTAAAAATAGAGCCACTTTTGTTTAGGTGACAGCGGAGCACTCAGGGTGAAAGAGAAAATTAAATAACACTGTCAGATCTCTAGTATTGTTTGGACTCTGAAAAGTTAATTTTACATCAAAGTCGTGAGCGATCTGTGAATGGCATGAGACAATCATTTCAATAAATCATGGTGAGGAGATGTTTCTGGACCTGCATTCTCATGTTTTCTAAGTTCAAAACAACTGAAATAAAAAAAAAAAAAACACATTATAAAACCATCACTGTCAACCGTTGCTTTAAAAAGATAGGTCACCTAACTCACCTGGTATAATTGGAATTCTCTAGGTGCTTTGAGTGTTTCTAAGGGTTAGCTGTACATGCATTTAGTCCACAATAAGACTCGGCACCCACTGGCACGCTCTGATTTAATATCTGTTTGCAGCATGCATTTTCTTAGACATGTAATCAGTCCACCAGGTTCTGCAAGAGGCTATCAAGAATTGCACAGCTCCTTCCTCCCCTCCTCCTCCTCTTCCTCCTCCTCTGGTGGACAATCAGCCATTCCTGATTACACTCATGACTCAGGCTGCCGATTGGTTGTCAGGGCGCAATCATGCATACCGTTTGTTTTTTCTTTCTTTTTTTCAATTTCGCAGAGGCATTATTATATCTGGAAATATACTAAAATATGAAGTGTGGTTGTTTAAAAAGGCAAAGTAACCAAAATAAAAGCATCTTTCCATTTGATAGCACGTCAGTTTGTCCTTCTTCCAATTTGTAGCCTTACCTCCACTTCAAACCCAGTAGTTGACATTTTGTACCTGTTCTCTAGAAAATTGTTACAAATTAATGTGCAAATATCTTCTTCTTTTGCATGCTTCTTTACTAAGATAGTACTATTGTAAGCATAGTAATTTCTCAAAAAGAAAAAAATACCCTGAAGATAAAATATGGCTTAAAAAAATTTTTTTTTTTTTAATTCTTTCTTTGTGACCTGGTACCAAATGACCATTACCATTGACTTGGTGTTTGGGGAACCTCCTCCAATACGATTCAACATTGGGTCACTTGTAATGGCTCAACCACTGTGCATAAATTATGCATGTACCAGACACAGACTGACAACAGTGCAGGTATATTCTAACAAGTATACAGAGAAAGCACAACCTGCTTCTGATTTTAGACAAACACTATGCCTGATTTGAATTAACTAAAAGGACTTTTCTGTGTCTTGAGATCTGGAATTATTAATAAAACACCGAGGGCTACAGCTTACCCAGCTGATTATATAGCTGATTCTATTACTGTTAAGAAGAAGAGAAAGACTGCTGACCTACATAAGCTACAAAGATACAATAAAACATGAATGTTGGCACAGCTAACATACAAATGTTTGACATGCAACTTCTTCATGTAAAACCCTGGGTACAAATTAACCAAAAACTGCAAATTTGATTTGGTGGAAAAAAAGAATGGACCTGGATGTGTTTAAAACTCTTTTATACTCCCTGATAAAACTGCTCCAAATTGTCTGAAGATTCCCAGAGAACAAATCCTGTTGGCATTAATGAGTCTCTGATATTTTAAGTGAAATAAAACATGGGTATATGTGGTGCACTATTCAGTTTTATTATAATTTTTATTGAGCATTGCACTGGGTTTCCTAAGCCTGTACAGAATTTAAACATTGCCCAGCAAAAACAAAAGTGCAATTAGTCCTTTTCTGGTAATTAATATACCAATATATAATTGCATTAAACTACCTTTTTAGGTTCCTGAAATGACCTCTTTGTCATGCGTTGTTATTATGGAGTGAATCCCGAATTATGGGAGTTTTCATTGAATCTAAAAGGCCTTTCTTTGCATTGCTCCCAAAATAAATGGAAACATTAGTCTTGAGGCAATTTTTGTTACATTTTTTGCATATTTAATAAAAAATGTTTGCTGAACTTTTTTATTTTTAAATAAACAAAACATCCAAATTCTGTTATTTTTACTGTGATATATTGACCAGGTTGATTCAACAAAGAGCACATAAATGTTTTCACTTCTCAGTAAGTTGACGTCCAGATGAAGGATTACTCAGGAGAAAATCAGAAACATGAGTTCACTTTTCTATTTGTGGTTTTAAATAAATTCTGCGCTCCTCTCCTGCTCGTGTGTCATCTTTCGTTTTCAAATTTCTCCGCTGACAGACTGGACATTGCATGTGTCAGCTGAGATGTGCTGGGCTATTGACGGTGACATTTGTTTTAGGGAAGGTTAGGACAATGTGGCGAGTAAGTATTCTCCTGACTGCTGTCAACACGGATAGCTGTTTTTGTTCTCGTCGCCGAGGCGATGGGTGGAAGGACCGCAGTTGACACAAATTGGATTGGTGGCATGTCAGGTTAGTGTTTAAAATTTAAAAAGGACAGGTCCAGATTCTTTTTGACTCTGTGTGAGGGAGATTGTGTGCACGTATGTGTGGCGGAGTTTGTCTCCTTGTTATTCAGGATGGACGCTGCCCAGTGTGTGTTTTTGTGATAGGAGAGGCGACACCAGTTGTTTTAGACGCCCAGGGTGTCGAAAGAGATTTCACAGCTCCTTGAGCACAGTAATCCTGCAGCTCTTCATACAAGATGGCAAATAAAAAGGCCCCCTGGAAGATGCTGAGACACTTCCTGATCCCTGCTTCCCCTGATTTGTATCTCTCTACGATGTGAAGTGCTTTGGCCCTTTACAAATGAGGTCAGCAACACCTAGCCATATAGTGTTTTCTCCTCCAAATTGTTTATATAAATTGTAAGATCATCATACAAGCTTAACATTAAAATGATAATGCAACCATGCTTTTTAACCTTTATTTAATCCGGTCACATCCCCTCTTTTACATACCGGTAAAAGACCTGCAGGCCGTTTCGGGGTTCAGTATCTTGCCCAAGGATGCTTCAACACATGGATTTAATCAAAATTAAAGGTTGGGCTACAAAACTTGTAATTTCCCCTTTAAGATGTACTTAACTGACATTCAAATAAAAAAAAAATTATTCATTTGTGATATTTCACAATCTCACGTTATTAATGAATTCAAGGTGAAAATGCTTCAAACTGTCAGTGAGACTTTGTTTATGAAGCACTTTTCATTACAGTCAGATAAAACACAAAATGATTTGCAGAAAAAAAAATCAAGATGAACAGGATAAGAGATCCATCCATCCATTTTCTGTAGCCGCTTATTCCTCCACAGAGGGTCGCGGGGCAGCTGGTGCCTATCTCCAGCGGTCAAGGGGCGAGAGGCGGGGGACACCCTGGACAGGTCGCCAGTCCATCGCAGGGCAGGATAAGAGATAAACCAGCAAATCTGAAAAAAAAACAGACAGCAGCAATACGTTTAGAAGGATTAAACTGAAAGAGTGTAGGATAAAAGAACCAAGAACAGAAAAACGCAATTTCATCAAAACACCAGAGGTTGATATTAAAAGGGAAAAAGAAATGTAGATTATGGAAACAGGATTTTTATATGCTCAAAAAAAGGCACTAAAACTATAAAATTTATACCATTATGATGTAAAATGTTGTAAAGTGAAAACTACATTTTGAAACATGAAAATAAATAGCTGTCAAATAAAATTATTATTAATAATCATTCTGAGTCAATTGAAATAAAAATAATTGATAAATCAACATTAGATTAGTTCAATTTATTCCGTTTTTAAATATTGTAAATATTATTCTTTATTATTGATGTCATTGTTTTTGATTGGTTGGATTTGTGCAGATTTAATCATGTCCTGTAGGGGGCAGAGGTGTGCTGCTTTGTAAGAGCCACAAAGCTTCACACAGAAAAACAAGATAACTAAAGAAAAATCAACTCAATTTAGAGTTGAATATTTTTTTTATTTACAGTAGAAACATTTTAGTATATCTGACAAAACATATTTGGTTCACATTTTTTATTTGGTCTTATTACAAATTATACCACATTTTCTTTACATTTCACTTCAAACTAGTCTGTCTAAAGCAAGCTTAATTCCACAATTACTACAAAAAGAACAAAGAAGAATGCACATTAGTTCAACATATAAAAGCAGCAAGAAACGTAGCATTTATTCGTACTAATCTGCGACCCCTGAGGCTCTGTAGGCCAAAGCAGATAAGTAAACAGCCTGTCGCTGCTGCTGTTCCTGTGTGGGTGGCCTGCAGCAATCACAGATGACGTCCTGTTGGTCGTGGAAGCTGGCAATCCATCTCCCCTTTTCTTCCTCTTCTTCTTTGCCTTACTGTCTTATCTTTTTAAAGAATCCATCCTCCCTGTGCAGTTTTATCTTCTGGTTTCAGAGACCTCGAGCTGAGCTCTGGGTCTCTATGTGTTGCTTTATCTGGAGCAGCAATAACGTTGACCTTGCAGCAACTGAAACACTTTATCAGTAGCACAATAATCTTTTTCACGGGTAGGCGCATCAGCAAAAGAGCAGGAGAGCGAGTGACCAGGTTGGTGCTGCGAGGTTACAGCTCTGTTGGTCAGAAGTCAAAGACAGCCAGGTTTCTATGTGCTGAGACTCATTCTCCTCAAAGACAGATAGAGAGAAAGAGAGAGAGAGAGGCAGCAGTTTTATCCACACATAACTGCTTACAGAGAAAGAAGCATACATAATTTATTGGCTCTGTATGTGAAAAATCAGGTGGGGGTGATGTGTTCTGTCATGCATATTATTTGTTCTTTTTGCAAAGAAAATGTGTGATTGACTAAATCTTTTCATGTTCCAACAGTGCTATTTTTATGTGGTTTGAGAGAGGCTGCTTTTCTTCTGCTGAATCACAGGAATTTGATTGGAATAACCAGCCTGCTCTGTTCTTATAGACGCTGTTCTTAAGACTGACAGATCTCCAAGCTTTGCCTGATAACTGGTCCATACTCGGAGTAGACGGCATCCCTAAAAAAGGAAACAGTTCCTACAAGATAACTTTTTTCTTCTGCAAATTCCATTCAAATAAGTTTGCAACCAAAAATGTTTTCTTCTTTTTTCATTTGCTCCCTCATAGAGTACTTATCTGCTATCTGGAACAAAAGTATTTCCAATCATGCATCCTGAAAAATAATGATAAAAAATATTAATGATGAACCAGTATTTGCTTCTAAAACAAGGATCTGAATGGATGGTCAACAGATGAAATGATAATAGAAAAGCCTTTTTGAGTTGTGAGAATTTGTGTTATTTAGTTTTCTGAATGTCTTATTTAACAATAATAACACAATCATCATCAACAACATACATTCTGACATTTATTTAACCAGTTTCTTAAACATATAAATCAGACATTACCTGATTTACACTTTAACTTGTCAAAAACAATCGTCTCGTCTTGTCTTCTTCCACTTTATCCGGGTCACGGGGGCAGCATCCCAAGGAAGCCCCAGACTGTCCTATCCTCAGCCACCTTTACCAGCTCCTCCAGCAGGACCCCAAGGCGTTCCCGGGCCAGATCGAAGATATATGTCCTCCAACGTGTCCTGGGTTGACCTCCTGCCTGGGTTGACCTCCTGCATGTCCTGCTGGCCTCCTGCCGGCAGGACATGCCTGAAACACCTCCCTGAGGAGGCGTCAGGAGGCATCCTAATGAGATGCCTGAACCACCTCAACTGACTCCTCTCAATATGGAGGAGCAGCGGTTCTACTCCGAGTCTCTCCCAAATGTCCGAGCTCCTCTACTCCTTACCCTATCCAAGCTGAGCCCGGCCACCCTGTGGAGAAACTAAGCTCATTTCAGCCGCTTGTATCCACGATCTCGTTCTTTCGGTCCTTACCCAAAGCTCATGACCATAGGTGAGGATTGGGAGATAGATCAGCTCCTTCTTCACCACAACTGACCGGTTTAGCGTCCACATCACTGCAGACGCTGCCCCAATCCTCCTGTCAAAAACAAATAATTGATACATGTTACCTTTATTATGCTACACTTTTACAAAAGTTCAACAAATAATGTAGATATTTCAAACTGGTGAATAACTCAAAGGGGGCTGGGTGGAGGAGTTTGCCAGTGACTGTCCTGGAAAAGCAAAAGAAAAACATGTGAGTTTGAAACCATTTCTTATTTTTAATAGTTCTTCCACTTCTCTCTCATGCCTTTTTCACAGCAGACATGTTAACCAGAAAAGGTAAATAAGGTACAGGGATATCAGTGAGGGCTGCATTCCACTTATGCTGGTTGTCCTTCAAAAATGTTTATGAGGACAATTGCCTGTAAATGGAATGCTGCTTTTGTTTCAAATTAAAATGTCTACTGTTGAGTTTTGCTCCATGATGGTTAGAAAGATTAAACATGCTTAAATGTAGATGTTACACAGTGCTTGATCAGAAAAGGGTGGTATGCAAACTCTGTGTTGGGGTGGAGGTCAGACTTCAAGAGGAGGAGTTTAGGTAACTCGGGGTCCTATTCACGAGCGAGGGAAGGAGAGAGCAGGAGATCAACAGGCGATTTGGGGCATCATCTGCAGTGATTGTGCTTGCTGTGGTGAAAGAACTGAGCTAGAAAGCAAGGCTCCGGATATATCGGTTGATCTACATTCCAAACTTCACATATGGTCATGAGCTTTGGGTAATCAAAAGAACAAGATCATGAATGACTGAAATGAGTTTCCTCTGCAGGGTGACTGGGCTCCTCCAAATTGAGAAGAATCAGTTGAGTCATAGTTTGGGCATCTGGATGGGATGCCACCTGGACTCCTCCCTGGGGAGGTGTTTCAGGCATGTCCCACTGGCAGAAGGCCCCTGGGTCAACCCAGGAAAAGCTGACACAAGTACATCTTCAGGCAGGTATGGGAAAACCTGGGGGTCCCACCGGAGGAGGTAGTAAAGGTAGATGGGGAGAAGACTGGGATTCCCTACTTGGGATGCTGCCTGTATGACCTGGAACCAGATAAGTGGAGGTAAGTGAGGCGAAACGATATTTGTTGTGGTACTTTGCATAACAGTTATATAGATTTTGGGTTTTGTGGCACAAATCATTGTTTTTCAGGTTTGTGTTTCTCAGCTGGTAAAAAAGTGCTTTTGTATTTAATGCATGATTAGTTACCTTGGTTCATCTGACAGGAATCTGTGATGACAATCTGTGACCAAACTTTTAAAAACATCTCCTTTTTTTTTCAGCACCTTTAAAAATAAAACATTGCAGATAGAGAACAACAAATAATTTAACTTCTTTAAGATGAAAAATCTAATTTAAGTTTCATTTCATGAATATGGTTGTTTTTGTTACTCAAAATACCAGCAGCATTTTTTTCACCTCAATATCAAGCATGTCCAAAGTGTGGCGTGGCCTCGAGGCCCTCAGAGTGATCCTGTGTGGGCCTGAAATGCATGTCAAGAATAGTAGAATTTTGTCTGTCCTGCATGCCGTAGTTGCAGAGAGACATTTTACAATATATTTACTGTTTGAGTTAGCACTGTTGCCTTGCAGCAAGAAGATTGCAGGTTCGATTCCTGGCTCAATAAACATACTTCACCAACAAATTATTTTTACTAACCAGGTTATATTTTAAAATGTTTTTGCTTTTAATTTGATTTCATGGTTACAGTGAAATCCTTCACTGACTTTCAGCATTTATAAGGTCAAGAAACTAAAACCATCAGCCTATCATTTACAGGGAGACTTACAGACCCTTTTGTTAAATACATCAAAACCTAAATACCGTAATACTTTGTCCAGTTCATTAAATTGTTGCATACAAAACATAATTTTGAGCTGAAAAAAAATCACAACCCAATATTTTTTGCATTTTTTAAACAAAAGTAATCATTTTTTGGCCTACAAGAACTTGGCTATTATGGCCGTCATCTCGAAAGGTTTGGACATCTATACAGTTGAAACCAGATGAAAAAGACACCAACAATTTTTTTCTCAATGTCTGAATTCAAATCCAACCAAACTTCTCTTGTTTTAGGTCAATTAGATATACCAAAATTAATTATAATTATTTGCTAAATGCCATAATAACGACAGAAATGACAAATCAAAAGTTGACATACAGAATTGTTACTGTCTCTTTAAACAATGAGGGAAGCCCAGATGATGATGTCATAACTTTGGAAATGTCTAAGAGGTGACTAGTGAGCTGGTCATTGGTCAATTGAGTTGATTGGAGGCTCACCTGTGGATGTATTTTAAGGCCACACCACAATGGAAAATTCAAAATAAATCAGCCCAGATATCAGGAAGAGGATTGTGGAGCTGCACCATGTCTGGTTCAGTCATAGGAACAATTTCCAGATGCTTGCTGAAGGTGCTTATCTTCTCAAACAATTACGCAAGTATTGATATGGGAATGTCCAACCATCATACCGCTCAGGATTAAGGTGTTTTGATCTGAAATGAGTAAATTGACCCCAGAACAAAAGCTAAAGACCTTGTGAAGATGATGGCTGAAGCTGATCAGTGTTATTATCCACAGTGAAATGTATCCTCTACCAGTTGAAAGGCTACTCGGTGAGGAGGAAGCCATTACTCCAAAAAAACATTAAAAAGCCAGAATGCAGTTTGCAAAAGCTCACAGGGACAAAGACCTTCATTTCTGCAGACATGCCCAGTGGTCGAATCTTTAAATCAGTATAGATTCTGGTAGCTCGTTCTTAGTGTTAACCCAGGTATATATGCTGGATTCATTAATCAGTGGTTGGAAATATAGAAGCAGCTGCACACACCTCATATGTGAGAACTCACCACCAAATCCTGTGCAGCAAAATGTGTTGAAAAATCAGGTTCATGTGTAAAAAAAAAAAAAAGTTCTCAGCTCTAAATAATGTTTATCATCCATGAGTTAATAATAGGTTTACGTATGACAAGAAATACAGAGGAACTAAATGAAATAGTAAGATAAATACTAATGATCCCCCCCCCCCACCACCAGACACAGCTTCATGCCGGAGCAATAACCATCATTACAGTAATGACTGCATTTGCCCGAAGGCCTACACCTTTGATTATGTGCCTTGGAGTCTGTGATCTTTCTATCCCATTACATTTTTATGCATTTTCAGAAAAAGCACTCCACACGTTTTGCATTGAACTACCAGAAAGGAACATTGGACTTTATAATCAAAATTGAATTGCAGAATAAAAGTGCAGCATAATCCAAAATTCTCAAATCGGCACCTTCAGCTACTCAAAAGCAGGCAATCCAATAGATAAGAGCTCTACTCTAAAATATTTCATGCTCCATGACCTTCTTTTGAGTTATTGGTAGAAATATTATTACAGTAAATTATTTCCACCGATCCACATATTCACTCATTCATTTTCTGTATCTGTTTCATCCTGTTGAGTGTAGTGGGAGCTGGTGTCTACCCCAGCCGTCAGTGGGTCAGAGCTGAGGTACATCCTGGACGGTTTGTGAGAAAACAGACAACCAAACTCACAAATGTTCACTCAGATCAGTTCAGAAACTCTATGTTGGACTGTGGAAGAAATAAAACCCATGCATGCACTAGGAGAACACACAGAAACCACAGCAAAATTCAACCTGGTGATATTCTTTGCTTTGAGACAATTGTGTAAACCAACACACCACCATGCAGCTCACAATCCTTTTACTCCATCTTTGAATCCTAACCAGAGGCCTGACATTATATGTTAGTCATTTTAAGTGCCGTTCTATCCACTGGTGTCCAGAAACAGGAAATAGTCCTCTAACAGGATCAATACGCATGGCTATCTTGATCGAAAGACACACTGCTGTGCAACAAAAACAAACTAGTGGCAAATTTTTGTGTTTTTAAAACCACAAGCGCTCAAAGAGTCACACTGAAGTGTGAGAACTCCCTATTTCCTGTTTGTGAACCTCTTCAATTTTGCAAAAGAATTTTGTTGAGTTAGTGCTGCTGCAGCAGGACATGCAACACAAAATAATAATAATAATAATAATACGTTTGATTTATATAGCGCTCTACATTCTTTGAACCTCAGAGCGCTTACAGGATTTAAAAGAAAAAATACATAAATAAATAACAAAAAAAAGCAATAGATTAAAAAAGATTAAAAGCTTTACTAAAAAGAAATGTTTTTAGTCCTTTTTTAAAGCTGCCAGCAGACTGGGGGCCCCTCAGAGTCTCAGGAAGGGCGTTCCACAGCCGGGGAGCAGCAGCACAGAAAGCTCTGTCCCCCATGGTACTTAATCTGGTTCTGGGTCTATACAGTAAATAACCACATAACCTTAAAGTCCATCTTTCAAGTTTTTTAAAAATTCATAATATCATGTTATCATGTTTTTCCACATGTGAGCCCATGTGGAAAACATGTGACCACATGGAATCACATGAACATGTTAGGAGTGTTCCAAAATCACACAGGAAACATGGGCTGAACATGTGTTTTACATGTTAATTTAAAGTCCATCTTTCACTTTAAAACCAACTAAGCTATTTTGAATAGCTGGATCTATATAAAAAGTATTTCGAATGTTCTAATGACTGGAGTCGAATTATAAATGCATGTTTTGGCGCCTCCTAATGCATTTTCTCTTCACCCACCTGCAAGCAACGGAAAAACCGGAAGTGACGCGAGAGGGAGAACTCGCTCGCTAAACTATCAGCTGTTTATACCGCTGTTTACATGGCGCTGTACCAGAGAATGCGGTCAAATTCAGAAGTATTCACCTATAATTTCAGTGCTGAATGCTCACCGCTGTATAGTTTTGAGCCAACAGCAACACCTAATGCTGACAGTCAACAGAGAGATGATTTAAACGGTCTTAGAAGCGATAACGAGTCAGGGGGACGTCAAAGTGTGCACAGACTGAGCAACGTGAACTGCTAAGTGAATTTCCAAAAACATCATTTTATTTACAAAAAAAGGAGTTCATAACATCATTAAATCTGTATAAACACAGATATATATTGTTGAAGAGTCCTGGTTTGTTAACATTATACAACTCACTGATAGTACCTTACTTAACTTATTGTGTAGAAATTTGGGGATCAGTATACAAAACCCACACACAACCTCTGTTTATTTTACAAAAAGAGCATTGAGAATTATTAATAATAATCATAGTAGAGATCCCTCGAATCCATTATTCATTCAATATAAAATACTGAAATTTCATGACTTAGTGGATTGGAAAATATTACAAATAATGTACAAAGCATCTATGTGTCTGAAACTCAAAGTAAGAATGCATTTTATTCTTTTGTGTCAAAAGGGGCAGAAATTATAAGATTATTTCTTCTATCTGCTCCTTTTCATTCTAATTTATTTAATGTAATGTACATTTTGATTTATTTTCTTTTTTGAATGAAATAAACCTTTTAAATAAAAAAATTAAATATATTAAAGCATAGGGAGGTTTTCAAAATAAAGCAGCTGAAGTGCTTACTTTTTGAATGATCATACGACCAAGTAGTTTTTTATTTAGCTGTATGCTAAAGCTCAGTAATCATCATGCTGCTTTTCATAACTAAAGTTTCTAATATAAATGACCTCTTATTACTCAGGTGTCAGTGTGGAGCGATGGACAGCAGCATCCAGTGTGCGCCGTCTAGAGCTCCAACCCTTCAGGCAGCTGCTGCTGACTCTGGATCCACCAGGGCCTCACATCCAGTACCAGGCCTTCCTGGACCTGAACCCTCATGTTCTAAGGCTGGCAGCAGTATTCAGTCATCCATTTATCTTTTGAAGTTTTATGACATTTTAATACCATGCTTTATTTATCATGCATTCTTACCTTATCTACAATATTACATCACGTAAATAAGCAAAGCTACAGTACATCTCTGAAACTTTTATTTTGAAGGTGAAAAAACATCAGTGAAATATATACATGAACAGCATAGTATAATACGATATAGTACAACACATATAGAGTGTATAAAAGTAATAACTATGAAGCTGGACACTACAAGGACTTCCACTGGCCTGATCTGGACTAGACTGTTTTTATAATGTAAAACAGTGTTTGTATGAACTGTGTTAAAAATATTAAAATTCTGAAATAATTTGTTACTTGGTTTTTATTGATAGTACAAACATTATTATATACACCAAAAACTGCCTAAAGTCCCTGTGGAGATGGTTTACACCCAGTAGGGAGCAGAGTCTGTGACATCATCCATCCTGAGGCTCCAGACAGCAGCAGGTTGCAGATGGACAGGTGTTCTTGTGGAGGACTGGCTGGTTCTACCAGGGTCTTGTGTGACCACAGTAACAGCATGTCTGAAATATATAGAGAAAAAAAAAATCTCCCATGTAAACTGAAGATCTGTTGTAAACAGAGATAGAGACTTTCAGTAAAATGGAGTCACACAAACCTGTTGAATTTCTATAAAAGTGCCAGATGTTTTAGTGATGAAGGCCTCTGCTCAGACTGTCTTTATCACATCAGCAGCAGCATCAGGAATGACTTCAGCTTCACCAGCTCCATTATTGAAGTTACATCTGACATTCTCTAGAAAACACAGGTACACAAATGTAGATTTATTACAGTAAACCTTACCTGACTAAATATAGACATGAAATAATCCAACTGGAATTCATGCATTTTTTACTGCATATACATATTTACTGCAGCATTTCCTGTCACATGGATGTATTATAGAGTTTCAGTGCTTCAACTGAAGCCAAACCACATTTCCTAAAGTCAACCGTTTATTTCAATCTCATCCTTTATGGAAATCTGTATAAATAGGATGCTGTAGATTTTAAAATACAAGAGACTCTGTGTTTCAATAACAGAATAAATGTTTAGCAGCAGCAGCACCTCTCTCCTCCAGATATCCTCATCACGTCTTCAGATTCCGTCTTGTGATTTATTTAAAATGTTTCATAAGGTCACATGACTCAAAATCGGGACTGTCCTGGGTAAAATGGAACGTCTGGTCACCCCAATTTACATCTATGGGATAGCTGGTTTATAGCTACACAAACATTAGCCGTTAGCTCGCCCCGCTGCTGGGCTACTTTTTGGAGTAAATAGTAATAAATTAGAGCTGAAACAACTAATCGATTTAATCGATTGTAATCGATTATTAAAATAGTTAACAACTTTTTAAATAATCGATTAGTTGTTTAATAATCACATTTTAGCATAAAAAGTCTATTTTTAACTAGATACCGGTATCTGTTAAAGTTACCCGATACCAGGAACCGATACCAGTGGCTTCACTGTCTGTTAGTGATGGGACCAATTAACACTGATAAGTGGTCTGTTCGCAACTGACAGCCACACCCATTGGCACAGCTGCACCTTTGACAATGAAGGCAGCTTGACTTCTTTTGTTATCTTGAAAGTTTCATTGTAAAACAGCCATTCACACCTCCAACCGATTCATCACCCAAGCCCTTTCCCAACAATAACTCCTCTCCACACCCCTCCCTTTCACCCTCAGGCCCCCTGCCTGCATTAACAGGCTTTTGTTTGTTTCGCCATGAAATTAAAAAGTGAATACAAAGCAGGCATGCATAGTGCTTACAGTCACCCACAAAAAAATGAACGGTTCTCTACGAACACTCGGTTCTCCTCGTTCACAGTGAAGAGCCGTTCAAAAGATTTGGTTCGTTCATGAACGTCACATCACTACTGTCTGTGACTTGTGATTTTTGTTGTGGTTTCCTATATTGAACACTAGGGGGAGCTATTGAGCTAAAGAGGAACAGTGTGGGTTGAGAGCTGGAGATGGTGCCAAATAGTTCATTTTATTTGGTTAAAATGTGGAAAACTGCAATAATTTCACTGTGAAATCACAGAAAATGGTTATTTTTCACCTTATATTTTAGTTTTGTGATCATTTTTATTAATATATATATATATATATATATATATATATATATATATATATATATATATATATTATCTAACTCAGTTATTTGTTGTAAAAAGCAGAGAAGAAAAAATGAAACCTGTATTCCAATTTGTTGCATTTTTTTGTGTGGTAGAAGAAAAAGGACTTTTTTTCAGAATTTCTCCTGTTGCGGACTATTTTGTAGAACGTAACCCCCACTGTATTGTTAATTAATTCAATATAATATTGATTTATGTGTTGTAGTGTGTGTGCTGCTTTGTTTTTTTATGTGTACTTATTTCAGTCTTTTTTTTTTGTTTCTTATACAAAAAAGAAGCAACGATGGACAACTACATGGGGAACAAGACAGAATGGAATCTACCTCTTATATTTTGATGAAAAAAAAAGATTCTGGACCAATGTTTTGCACTGTTTAGCTCATTTTAAACTGTTGATTATGTTCAGGTGCAATAAAATAGATTGCAGTCAACTGCACAATTCTTTTGTGTTTTCCTTGTTCCTAATTAAAATGTATTCTTTATTACTTGTATAGGTTAAAGTAATAGCTAAATAATGTTAACAAAAACCAATTAATCAAAAAAATAATCGACAGATTAATCGATTATGAAAATAATCGTTAGTTGCAGCCCTATAATAAATACCTAAAGATTTCAATTAAACGAGTCGTAAAATCACAAGTCTATATTACGACGATATATCAGAGGTAAACATATAGATGTGAAAGTAATAATTACCGGAGAAAATTCACGGTTCCGAACGTAATTCCTTGTTGAGTGATGGAGCTGCTGCGGCCTGCATTAGCTGCTGTGATGGACCGGGTTTCTCCTCCTTGTTCCTCACGCTGCTGCTGGCTGACTCTGCTGTACTGACTGTACAGCGGTGGGCTTCAGCCTGACCTTATCCTGGCTTTTAAAACCCGTCTTCTGCTCATTCAAGTCACTTTCATCGTAGTCCTCCTCACGAAAACGCGCACCGCAAACTACGGCGCTAGTTGAGTAATACAATATCCGCTGTTCGCCTCCAGTGATGCCATGACATCACGTGACAGAAAGACGCTAGCTTTTGGCCGGAAGCTGCATTTTGGTACATCTAAGAACAAATTCAAGCATTTGCGTGTCTTTCAAACACAAAAAAATGTGATCAACTTTATTTTTTCAACAAATTGAAAGATATTATGAATTAAAAATTAACGTAAAAGTTGGACTTTAACTGTTTTTACAGGTGAAAACAGATTTATTTCCCCATGGGAAGTTTCCTTTTTTTTTTCAAATTCACACAGGACATAGAAAACATGTTTTTTACATGTAATTTCACATGTTGTCACATGTGATTCTGTTATGGTCCCTGTAATTTTCAGCTGTTCAGCACCTCGGACAGCTCCCACAGCAGCGGTCTGTCTCCTTGTTTACCTGCCTGCTGATCAGCACCACGGACAGAGGCACGCCATGAAGCTGCACAGCTGTGCCTCATCTCACATCTCCGGGGCAGCTATAAAAAGCTGCAGTTTTCAGACGTTCACAGACGTTCAGGCGAGTGGATCTGTGCAGTCTTCCTTGTGTTGTCTGTGCCTGGTTGTTTTGAAAAGTGTTCAGTAGTGTTTGGGCTGGGTTTCAGACATAGTGTTTGTAACATTTGTGGGTGTTTACCTGTTAAACTTAGTTTTTCATGTCAGCCATTAAAGGCACTTTTCAGTTGTTGCAGTCCCTTCTGTCAGCCTCATAAAATGCTATTAATAGCATTTTATGAGGCTTATCCTCTCTCCTTTTGTTTGATTATTTCTGAAGAGCGTCTTTTGTTTAAACTTGTTTATATATATATATATATATATATATATATATATATATATATATATATATATATATATATATACTAAAAAATCTCATGCAAATTTACAGGTTTAAAAACATAATACAGAGTTGTAACACCTCCCCCCCCCCACACACACTTTTTTATAAAGAGTTGTTTAAATGACTGAAAATTAGCTGCTAGTTTTAATTGTTTGACACCAGTGTGTCCCCCAATTTGACTCTTGCTCCAGACAAGTTTCAGTTTGAGTGATGTCACTGGTGGGTATGGTCATTACTGTTATTGAATATCTGATAGTAGGCCACTTCAAAATGACCAAAATATCGCTTTAAAGCTGCAGTTCAGAGAATTTGAGTGAGAGAGAACTTTTGGAATCCAACATACAAGGCCCCTACCAAAACATCTATTCTCCCCCATCCCGCTCCCTCTAACCCCACTGGTCTCTAATGCATTTTCCGGCAAGTTTAGTCACCAGACTTTTATTTGTTTTTCTTTCTGAAGTTGATTTAGCCCTTGGTAGCCCTTAGTAGAAATTTGCTCCGACTTCTCCATGGCCACACTTTTCCAATGAGGTGACTGTAAACAGGAAGACATGCGGCGCCACATTTACAGGTTTCCACAATGACCATGCATGTTGATTGACAGCCCACAATGCAGAAACTTGAATTCTCGCCTCGCCTCGCCTTCTTCCGCTTATCCGGGTCCGGGTCGCGGGGGCAGCATTCCAAGTCGGGCAGCCCAGGCCACCTTCTCCCCGGCCAAGTCCACCTGCTCCTCAGCTGGGACACCCAGGCGTTCCCAGGCCAAACTGAAGATGTATTTCCTCCAACTTGTCCTGGGTCGACCTGGGGGCCTCCTGCCGGCAGGACATGCCCAGAACACCTCCCGAGGGAGGCGTCCAGGAGGCATCCTTACCAGATACCCGAACCACCTCAACTGGCTCCTTTCGATATGGAGGAGCAGCGGTTCTACTCTGAGTCTCTCCCGAATGTCCGAGCTCCTCACCCTATCCCTAAGGCTGAGCCCGGCCACCCTGCGGAGGAAACTCATTTCAGCCGCTTGTATCCGCGATCTCGTTCTATCGGTCATTACCCAAAGCTCATGACCATAGGTGAGGATTGGGACGTAGACCGACTGGTAAATCGAGAGCCTTGCTTTCTGGCTCAGCTCTCTCTTCACCACAACTGATCGGTTCAGCGTCCGCATCACTGCAGACGCTGCAGTTGGCTTAAAAAATTCAGCGGTCAGTGTGAATGCATAGGGGTCTAGGGAGGAAGGAGGGTCTTCAGAAGAATAGCAAATGTTGTGGAGCCCTATCCATATATCATAGTTCAGAACTGAACTATCATTTAAAACATTTATAAAATTTTGATACATAAATGAATGGTCCATACTGCAGCTTTAACCAACCCAAAGAAATTTTTAAAAATCTAGTATTTGATAACTGTTGTTGTTGAGAACTTGGATAAACTTGGGTAAATCAGTCATAGCCCCATAAAAAGGTAAGCTATCTTGGCTGTCATAATCACTCATTTTTAGTGTCTGCTTTAGGAAAACTACTGGAAAACCGTCAAGTCACAGCCCATCAGGTGGAGTGATGCAGCAGCAGCACCATGCATAGTAATTCTGATGTTGAACAAATGGCCTGTGCAGGTTATAAAACAGGAAATAAAACATTTTCCACTCATTTGCAAGCCACGAGTATTGCTCTGGTCAGATTACTTCTTTCTGTTTAATTCTAATGATGACATCTCTGACAGGTATGGTCCATAACTCACTGGAAACAACTTCAAAAAACATCATTTTAATGAACCATAACACTTATAATTGTATTTCTGTCTTATATTAAATAATTTCAATAAGATTGCATTTTGTTCTTATGTATAATCTAAAACATTCAGCTTTTGATTCTATTTATGCAGCACATATGCTTCATTTTAAACACTCTTTACTGAGAAGCAAAGTCTCAGAATGTGCTCATTACCACCTTAATATAGTAATTTAACAGTTTTTAGAAACAGGGGTGTACAACTCGGAGCCTCCACTCGTTTTATTATCTGCTGTTTTGATATCTTTCAGTTCCAGGTTATGTAACCTGCCTTAAATTACAAGAACATGTTAAAAGGAACTGTATAAATGTGCAGCAAAACTGTTGAAGGAAAACTGAGTCAATTATTATAACACCAAACTCTGAACCACAACGAAAGTTCAGTCTGTGCTATTTGACCCAAATCACCCCCATTCATCTGGCTGCAGAGCTAGAACAATAGGTTTTAGACCTCGTTTGCCTCTGCTGCTACCGACCTTTGGAATAATGTGATAGAAAATACCTTTCTTGCATGAAATATTTGTTCCTTTGCTGTAACCATGAATTTTGTGCAACAAATAGCCTTATATGAATAACAAAGCCATGACCTTGACCCAATGTTTTATTAGTGACTTCTGTCTTTAATGATGATTAATAAAGGGGTCTCAAAAAGCCCAAATAAATTAAGTTGAGGTGTGTGCAAAATTTGAGGATTTCCTTTAAATCATCACAAATCTGTTTGGGTTTTAGTTCAAACATCCTCACGATAAGCTGAGAGCAGCAGTTTGAAGCAGAGCATGAAGCTCAGTGTGGCAGAGTCTCCTCTAGCCAATCACAAATCATTCTACATGCTGTTTCCATTGATCCCTCCTTTGGTACATCAATGTGAGCCTCTATTAGTTGTTTTCTCACCCACTATGCCATCACTTCCCTCCCTTCCACCACTGCCTCTTCTCCATCATTAATATTCTCTCTCTCTCACACACTGCTTAACTCAGGGGATCAATCACAGGTTGCCATGGCAATGAAACCACCCATGCAGGTGTGTGCTACACTTCCTCTCTCTGTGTGTTTTCTGTACAATGACTGTACCTGCTTCCCACCAGTCAGCGCGGCGAGGCCTCTGGTGGTAATGCTACTCTCCCGCACTGCCCCTGCATTCAGAGTGGCTTTGACAGCTGTCTAGTCGAGATGCTCTCACCTGCCACACTCGGCTACCTCTCAGCTCTGTGCAGAATAATGACCAAATTCAAAGAACAGGGGGAAAAAATACCCAGAGAGAGTCCTGTCCGGCTTGTTTTGTTTCTGTCTAGTTAAAGATACTCTGCATGAAAACAATTTATTGAAATATCTCTGAAATGCTAGCAGGGCTGAATAGAAAACACCCTGCATTAGAGGAGGCTGTCATTATAAAACAGCATTTTGCCCTCAAACAGGCTGACTTTGGTTTGTAAAGTTCTGTTTAGGAACAAAAAAGGGGTTCACACCTGCCTTCAGTCAAAAAACACCTGTGTAGCCAGAAAGAAAATGATCAAATTCCCTCCAAAAAATAATCTACACTGCCTCTTTTTTCTCTTTTTCCCATATTTCCCCCCTCTTGAAATGTATTCCTACATATTTCACACCTTTTTTTCCCAACCGCTCGACCACATCTCTATTTTGTATTCAGCTTCTTGTTTCCTCTGTGCTTTCTTTTCAGCTTTCCCAGTGATGACTGATTCAGAGGGTATTTATAGAAAGACGAACTGGATAATTAGTACAAACTAAGAAGGATGGTGGCCCTTTTAACAAACAGTCGACCATTTTATCTCCTCAGTCTGGTAATGAGAACGGTTGTCACATGCATTGAGTCTGACCTTGCGAAAAAGAGGTTACTCTGCATGAAATAAGAGTTACAATAGAAGAAAGAGACGCTGGCAAAGACAGACTGCATCATTTCACCTCAGAATGTGCAGCACCATTTACCAAAGTAAATTAATCATGTTTTGTGAATGCTAGAACTGCCACATGGAGGATGTTATGGAGCAGCTAAGGTCATCAAAGAATGAACGAACATGATGTAATGAAAAACAACTGATGTGAGATCGTCTTAAGATTTATGAGCAGCGAGTACCTGAAGTGAACTCAGTTTAGAGAATCAGGAGATGTTTAGCAGGCAGCCAATCAAACCTTTGGAGCAAATTCCCACTTTAGTTCTAGCAAATGCTCCACGTGGTATTTTTACATCTTAAACTTTGCATTAAATTATTGTTTACGTTGTATTTTCTCACTCTGTTATATTTGTTTTGCTTTGCTGACTGTGTGCAAAGTGTTTGCTAAAAGTTTCCTGCTGTTTGTTTAATTTGGTTTGACAGATTTTCAGTCATCTAAGAAAATCACACATTGTCTTAAAGAATCAATCAGTAGCATGCTTGTTTTGTTGAGAAAATGACAAATAAAGATAAAACATTTGATGTGAACTACTTTTACAAACTTCAAAGAATGTTGTGGGTTAGAGTTGCTTTGGATGTCAAAGGTTCATCTTGAGCCCTGCTCTGAGTAGTGATCAGCTTTAGTCTTCTATTAGAACATTGCATGATCCTACATACCAGGGATAGTGAACTAAATATGCCAAAGGTCTAAATCAGCATGTGAGACCCTGTCCTTGGTCTGGGGGTTGCAGTTTGCCCAAATACAGCAGCAGCATCTCTTCCTGGAGTTGTGTGGGAGGGGCCACAATGTAGTGTTCTGCAAACCCAACCATGGGGTTGGCGCTGGTGCATGACTCGCTCAGTGCTCGTCTACGCCCCCTTCCCCTGGACAGAGTTCTGAATCTTGCACGGTGCCATCCCGTTCAGGAGGAGGTGTGTTCTGGGTGCCAAGTGAGCAGAAACCTGCGGTAGCCTCCTGGTAGCACTCACGCACCTCCCTGGACATGTTCCCCCCTCCTGAACAGAGGACCTGGTCCTGGATTTGCTCGGTCCGGACAAAACCAGCTCTGGGTCCAGATCCAGACCACAGTCTGCCTGTTAGTGACCTCTGCTACTGTATATATTAATACATAACTATTTCATTTTCCTCTCGATGTTCAAATTCCTGTTTATCTACTGGTGAAAAACCTCCACAAATCCAGTAGAGAACTAGAAGAAAATGAATCGGCTTCCTGCAGCTTTGGGAAATGCCAAACATAATTATGAAAACACAAAGACTCCCTTCAAAGGGAAAGTTTTGATTTTGTTTCACTTTTTGTCAGAAGTTATTTTCCGTTTTGTTTTTGATGTGATGTGAAACTTGAGCAAACCCTACTGTGTTCTTAATGAAAACCAGTGGAAGCTGTTTGAAGGAAGGAAAAAACAGAGGAAATATAAATAAATAAAAACCAAACAGCGCACACAGGCTTTTGTTCCCTCAGACAAGCGAGATTGATGCCCCCTTTCTCTAGACGGTAATATCGCCCAGGCCAGGAACCAGCCAAGCTTGAATTGCTGCATCACTTCTGAAAGTTGTGTAGCTGCAGCAGCTGCAGTTGTACTTCATAAAATGTTACAGTGGATGGATAGTCAGTGAAGGATGTACTGAATGTGGAGTCTTTAGAGGCTGAACAGACTGTTGTGCTGCACATCAAAGTCTCGCAAAAGTATCAACAAATGAGCTCAAAGTGTGGATGTTGGAAACAAACTAACTTTAAGAAAGAATCACACTCAGTGCAGTGGAATGAGAGATTCATTTCCTTCTTGTTGGTTTTTTACCAGAATTTATTTCATTTAAGTGAAACCATATGTATACAGTAGTCTATGAATACAGTCAGATTGATGTGCTACACATCCATGATAGCATGTGACTGAAGAAGAACTTAGAACCAATTTCAAATGTGCAAAAGTGAAAATAAAACCTCACATCTCCTGTCTCCAGGTGTTTGATCCTTGTACAACTGAAGTGAGAGCCCAGGTTTATAATGGTTGCCCTTTGATACCAACTCTGTTCAGAACTTATAGGTACAGAATTTCTAGAAGCAACCAATGGGGCCTATGGCCTTCGGCTGCCCAGTTGAAATGGTTTGGGTATCAGGTAAAGATGCCTTCTAGATGCTTCCTTGAAAGGTGTTTCAAACCTGTTCCACCAGAAGGTGGTTATTTCAGGCAAACCCAGCACTCACTGGAGTCATTTTGTTGTTTTTTTTCCCCTAAAAGGATTGTCCCAGCTGTTTAAGATGAAACAAACCACCTTTGAAACCCATCAAACAAATTCCAGACTCAAACATACAAAGGATCTAATCAGTTGTTGATGTTTTTAAACTTGAAACCAGTAATTAAATCTAATCAGTCATTTTTCTGAATCAGAGTCAAATCCAGTGACAAGTAAATAAATGATCAGACTTTGTTTTGGAACAATGCTGTTGTCCCATCAGATAAAACAATAACCAGATAAATCATGCTTATATAGGAGTTTATAAATGGTAAACAGATATCTGTAAACATAACTCAGCCTTTGGTAAAGCTGCACAGCACTGAGTTTGAGGAACTTCACAGCACCCACATTTTAGCCTGAGGCAGCATGTAGCAGGCCCAACTCCTCTTATTGAATTTTAATGTTTAAATTTGAAAAATGTTGTGTAAAGACAGCCGATCCTCAGTGAATAATGATGTTGACTTCTGTGTGTGTGTGACAAAAGGGAAATCCCTCCATCTGAAAAAGCACAGATATGGAAATAAGTCAACAATGAAATCAGCATCATGATGGCTTTAAATAATGTGTTTGTTTTTAGCTGTATTCATTACATTTTGTAATTTTGAGAATAAAAAATACTTGCATTTTATCTTGTAAAGTTAAGACTTAATATGTCTTAGATTGGAGGAGGACCAAATAATTTTCAGATCCTTTAAAGGATGCAGCCCCTGAATTTGGACACAGATATTATCTCTGGAGAAGACGGTCTAATTGATTCTCAGGTTGAAGAGGAGCAATGTGTTTTTTGTCCTGGTCATGAAACCATGGACCAGCGCTTTCCCCTGCTAGGATGAGGACATGAGAGCCTAATCAGTCAGTCAATGGAGAAGGTAATGTGAAATGACCCACATTTACCAGGCATATTTTCATTTTGTATATTCAAATTCTAAATTTTCTTATTTTGATGTAATGTAATTTCATGCCTAAAAAACATAATTATTGTGTGTGATAGATGGTGATGGAGGGAGCATGCATCATCTGATTCCAAAAATAAGTTTTAAATGATAAATTATTCAAAAAGTCTTTAAAAAAATAGAAAGCTCTGTCTCATCATTGTGTACCTGACTTTTAAAAAAATTACTGAATTTTGAAAAGGTCTAAATTTGAAATTTTCTGCACAAAAATTATTTATTTAGATTTGAACCATTTTGTGTGTGTGTGTGTGTGTGTGTGTGTGTGTGTGTGTGTGTGTGTGTGTGTGTGTGTGTGTGTGTGTGTGTGTGTGTGTGTGTGTGTGTGTGTGTGTGTGTGTGTGTGTGTGTGTGTGTGTGTGTTGGTGTTGTTCTGCACACACAATATCACATCCACTCATCACTGCTGCTTTTCTGCTGTTTTCTCTCTCCAGTTTTGGGAAATGAGCTGTTCCAGATATGAAGGCAGTTTAGTTTTACTGCCCTCATCATATTTTCATGTATGTAAATCTAGAAGTACATAGACAATGGTGGACAGCAATGTGAAAGGAGATTAAATATGAACATGCAAATTGAAAGAATAAGGCAAATAAGGAAGCATTTGCTTCATGTAAATAAGTCTTTTTATGGATAACTTGAAAATCCATGCCTTTTTTTTTTTTAGATAAAGAAAGCTAAACATGCTCTATAGCAGGGTGACCAAACATCCTTTTTTCTCCAGACATGTTTTCTTTTCACTTTCTGTCCGGGGCGTGAGGGGGCTTTCACAGATTAATGAAAATGTCCGGGTTTTATTGTTTTTCCACTGCAAATAGGCATGTATTTAAATTGACTGGAAGGAATGAAGCAGTCCATCTTGCAACATCATCCCTCTCAAAGACAAAAGAGACAGCATGCTAGTGCTGCTCCTGAAGTTTACAAGATGCCAAGGCAAAAGTGCAGCTTCAAATAAACTGCAAAAGAAATGTCCTGGTCGGGACAAATGGGAGGCGAAGTGCACCGTGTGGAAATCTGCTACATGAGTTTCTGTGTGGTGCCAGAGACTTTGTAGCTCATAACAGCACATAAGGCTGTGTGAGGTGCAATTCATCTACTAAGTTGACCAAGTTCTTTGTATCAAAAGTGAGGATGCCGTAAATGCAGCAGAAGATGAAATGGTTTTTCACGGTGTTTCATTTGCAATTTAATTTCATCCACTATTTCAAAAGGTTTTCACAAGATTATTCTCAGGAGGCTGTAGCTTAGTGGGTTAAAATGCTGTTCTTGCAACCAGTGGAGTGCAGGTTCAAATCTCTGGTTCGGTTATTTTGTGTAGTTTTTGTACTTTTTGACTTGTGAAAGCCTATCTGACTGTTATTATTTAACCATTCTTAATAACCACACAGAGATGACATGCTTTAAATAGGTTTAAAGTCTTCTTTAATTAAATAATATCAAAGTGTTTCACAACTGGGCCAAGTGTCCTTTTTTTCGATAATTGAAATATGGTCACCCTACTCTATAGGAATCACAAAAAGGCAGTAAAATGTCAAACATGTTCATCTTTGGGGTGGCAGTGGCTCAGTAGGTAGAGTGTTTATCTGGCAACCAGAGGGTTGCCGGTTTGATCCCAGCTCCTGCCAGGTTATGTCGTGTTTTTGGGCATGACACTTTACCCACCTTGCCTGTGTGTGGATGGTGGTGGTGGTCAGAGGGACCAATGGTGTAAACTGGTAGCCTCACCTCTGTGAGACTGCCCTAGGGCAGCTGAGGCTACAGATGTAGTTTACCACCACCAGAGTGAGAGTGAGTGTGAGAATGAATAATGGATCCTCTGTAAAGGGCTTTTTGTGCCTGGAAATTGCTTAGCAGAATTTAATAAATCATTATCTGTAATTTAAAAATTGGCAAACAACATTCATATACAAACACAAATACTGAAGAACAAGTACCTTTGTCTAATAAAAAATATGTGCAATATTATTACTGTCAGATTTTAGGTGAGAAGACCCAAAATTGCAGGCAGTCAGAAAAAGTCCCAAAACCTTGATTTAACAAACTTAAATGAACAAGCAACAGGGCTGGGCAGGAATGACAAAGACCTGATGATGGCACTGAGAAACCAAGGGCCAGATATACTGGGAGGGTGGACTAGTGGCTCAGTAACAGGTGAGCAGATGGACTGATGGGAGGCAAAGGAAAAAAAGTGTTTTAGATTGCAAACAAACATTACTTCATGATATCATACAGTATGTGTCCTGCAAATAAAACCTCTACAGATTAAAAGCATACATTTAGAATATGCTCCAAAGTGTTCCCTAAAGCATTTTACCTGTGCTCACATCATTGGTTTATATTTTTATTTGTGCATTAATGTCAACAAGAAAAATAAAAACACTTAAACAAACCTATCTGTTTACATTATTGTAACAAACAGTTATGGACAAATCCCTCTTTTAAGTCTAGCCAAGCACACAGCTTTTAAATTCTAAAGAAACATCAATTTAAGTTTTAAGAGACCTGATTTCTGCTCATATCTTAATATCCATATTCTGAATGATCTTATGAATGCAGCAAGTCCCCCTGTCCAGATCAACATGCTCTTAAATGATGATAATCTCTTGCTAAACTCCCAGTCCTCCAATCAATGGTCACAGCCAAGTTTTGACAATCAGGATCCAGAGAGTAAGGTGAGGTGATCTGCATGGGGAATCTCCATAGAAGGAAATTTCTCTTCAGATATGACAGTTTTTACCCTTTATTTAGTTTGAAAAATCAAAACAGTGTCATAAATTACATTTTAATTAAAGAGTTCATTCTGTGAATTTCATACAATATTGGAAAGTCGTGTGGAGAAATTACACCCAGTAATACCCGGGGGGGGGGAGGTCTAGCCGGCTAACCTCTCCTCCGGTGTCATTACCCATCTCCACACATTTAGACACTTAGGATCCAGGGCGGGGGATGGCGGGCCACCCCCCACTCTTTTTAAAAGCATCTTACTACAACACGCATCAACACCACATTGGAGCAGGGGGGGAGACTTGGGGTCTTCACACACCCCTGTTCTCTGCTCGCTGCCTGGGGCCTGGAGTGGAGCGGGCCGTCTGGTCGGGGTCTGCGATGGGGGGGCTGCTCGGCTGCGGCGGGGTGCGCGGTGGTCTGCTTATCCCCACTTCAGTAAGGGAGGGACCATCTTCAGGATCTCAGGGCCGGCTTCACCCTTAGGGCGCTGGTCCCTGGTCCTGAACATAGAGTGTGCATGGGGAGCGAGAGTGGGTGTACAGCATCTATTGTGTGTCTTGGTATGTTTGCAGGAATGTGTGTGTGCACGCATGAGGGAGGGAGAGTGATTGTGTCTGTGTGTGACTGTTTTCTGTCAGGTTTCGTGCCCCCCCCCCCCCTTTTCTGTGACATGCTAGACCCTCCTCGGCAGAGACTATCCTCCCTGGCTGCGCCTCGGCATTGGTGGTGCCTTTCTCCGCTGGCGCATTGGGGTGTCTCGGGGTCTGGGTCTGGGTGCTGGGGGCGTCTGCCTGCTCTTCTTCCTGTGGCTGCCTGGTGGGATCTGGGCCCCCAGGGGTGGTCGGGCCTCTGCTGGGGCTGGTTCGCTCCTGGGTCTCGGATCTCTGGTTCCGGCTAGATCAACCCTGGATGGCCGGCTGCAGGCGGTGAATGTGAGCTCCTAGCCGCGACCCCCCAGGGGCTCTAGCGCGGCGACTGCCGGGGGGCCCACGTGGGGTGAGCTTCTGCGCCCTCTGGGGGAGAGTTTAGCGACTGCCCTGACGGCGATCTCCCTGGGGTGTCCGTGCCCTGGGTGACCTCTGGACGTCTGGGGCCTGGACCTCCTTCGCGTCCTCCATGGGCCTTGGGGGCGGGTCTGTGGCTCCTCGAACTTATTATTGAATGTTTCAATAGAGAAACCTTACATAAACAAGCGCGCATATATACAC
>SSNR01000003.1:5981741-6016308 GCA_006937965.1 Callopanchax toddi
TAAAAAAAAAAAAAAAAAAAAAAAAGGAAAGTCGTGTGAAAAAAAATAGACAAAAAATATATTTTTTGACATATTTTTATTTATTTCCCACTGTGGCTCAGTTTAATTTTCCATCTTGTGAAATAAGTCATTAGTTTTTCAATCTCAGAATCTTAATGACTCTGAATTAAGCTCATTTTAAATCTCAGTCCTTATGCTAATTAATATAAGCAAACAACTGAGTGATGAGCCCTAAAAACATAGCAGAATCTTACACTGTCTTACTGTTTTTTAAATGTTCTAACAATCATATAGAGAGAAAAAACATTAAAATGAATGTAGCTGAAAACACATTTTCCTCCTTCTTTCCCCAAAAAACTATTGGTTGCAAATTGAAATAAACTTTGATGGTCTTATCTACAAATGATCACTTGTTTGAGCCCGTCTCCTGAGGCAAACCTTAAATCAGTCATTAATGGTACCAAACTAATTACCAGTGAAATAAAGGCAGGCTGTGAAAATGTTCCAAAGTGTTTGTTCTGGGAGTTAAGTGAGAACAGGGGACTTATATATGCTCCAATTTCAAAGATGCCACTTTTATTTAGGCCCCCTGCGCTGTTATCTGGATTTCTGCATTTTGTTTTAATGAAACTCAGGATGTTACACATTAGTGCACAGCATCAATCACCTCAATTAGGCAAGAGGGAGCTGTGGTCATAGTCTGTGCATCATTTATTCCTCAATGTATTTGGCGGGTGAAAAAAACAAGAAGTTAACCTAAAAATGACTCACTTTTACCATCCGGTTCATTTAGTACGTTCAGTATTTTCCATGCATCGTTGTTTATGCTCCTGCAAACTGTGGAGCTGCTAAATTTGTCTGTCCAGATGCTGTCGATGTAATTTCTGTCAAAAGATTTCCTACACCACACATCTCTGACTTTTCTTCTTTTTTTTTTTTTTTGGCCTTTTTCATTTGCAGCAGACAGCAGAGACAAGCACAATGTGAGACAGTCAGGAAGCAAAAGCAATTATATGGTAGGTTTGTGGATGAAACGTGGAACAGAGGGGTGTGTGTGTGTGGTTTTTTTTTTGTGTATGTGCATTTACACGAGACGCAGGAAATGCTGCCAAGCTGATGTCAGCAATATGACTTAATCTAGCAGCTATTGGCGGTGTCGGCTGCCAACACTTCTGACCGCTGCATCGCTTGACAGAAATAAGGTGTTTTCACTTAGTGAGTCATTATTTTAATGTCACATAAAATTGAGAAACCTTTTAAAACTCAGCCTCTCATTTTGGAAATAAAACTAAGCGTGACCTCTTTTTGACATGAGACATCTAAAGTTGCTGGCTAATACATTTATGTTTATGTATCTTATTTTAAAAACATTCATTGTCAAATCAGTTTCATTTTTTTGCCATATGAGCATGTTTAAAGAGTACATAGTGTCATTTATTGCATGAAGTCAGAGATTTCTAATTGTAGAATTTCAACCATGTGTTCCAGGGGAAATCTTGTCCTTTCATAGTTGTTTTTATTCAAGAGATTCACAAAACAAGTCTGTTTTTTGCAGCCACGCAAAACACTTCCACTGGAAAAAGATCCAGAAATCTTGTGCCAACCGCCTCAATGCAGAGACATGTTGCTCAGATTAGAAGTGAGTTAAATTAAGTCAGGGTTATAAATATTTGCAATGATTCAATGAATGTTTTAGAATGATGTCATGGTGAATTTTAGTTGTTCTTTTTGCTTAGTTTTCTTTGTTTCTTTTTGAGTTACTTTGTTCAGTTTTCTTTTGTCTCTTCACTCACCTGTATTCCATCCAGTAATCAGCCCAGCTGCCTTCACTCAACAATCACCTCTCCCAAAACTTAAATAGTCCTGTGTTTCTAACCTTTTTTGTTGAATTATCATCATGGTTTGCTTGTTTGCAAGCTTTTCTAATTTTGTTTTATTTATTTAAATTCTTACATTGGATAAAAGTTGAGACCATTTAAGCAGAACTATAATTAATAAAAGTTATTCTCTAAGTTTTATGAGGAACCTTTCTTGCTAAAGAGCCCATTTTTTTGCTTTGAAGTCCTCTGATGGCCACATTCAGAATGCAACCCAGTGGATTCTGTAAGGGGAGTTTTAGACATTGGATGCAAACCCAGTGGATTCTGTAAGGTGGGGTTAAGATGTTGCAGAAGTTTGGATGCAGACCCAGTGCCGATTTTGCCCAAACCACATGGCACTGCACCTTGGACATGCACCCACCCCCTGGGCCAAAGACCTCATGCAACCGTGACTTTACACACCGGTGCCTGGGACATGTGCATTGGTAGATTGCCTGTTTGTGCCTGGGTTCCCTGACGCTGACCCTCAACTGCTGTTGTGTTTGCTGACTCCGATCCAGGCTCGACTATATGAATTACTGTTGATTTGATCACAGGAACACAAATGCTTGTTAATATTTCTTCCCTCTGAGTTTAATGATTTATTTGACATTGGGTGGTGGTCCTGATAAAAAGGGTCCACGGGTTGTATACGGCCCAGAGGCCAGAGGTTCCTCACCCCTGTGGTAGATCTTTTGGCTTTAGATGGTATTATTTTAGAAAACTGTTTGTTACTATGGCACAGCTCACTTGGTAGTGGTCTTTAACAAATCGCTGTCTGGGTCCAGCAAATGTATTCTTCATCGATGCCATAATAATCCTGTAGCCAGATTTCTGTGAGACAAAATGAATCAATATGATCACTATTCAGGTCATTAATGAACACAGACTTAGGAAAGAAAGGTCTGACATGATGTAAAATTCATTGTGTTCTGTTAAAGTGATAGGCCTATCATTTCATTGAATTTTGGCTTCCGGGAAGCAGACACAGTCTCACTGAGGCTTTAGAAGGATAGTAGAAAGGCAGCAGAGAAGTGTGAAAGACTGAGACCCTGCCTCGTTGTATCATCCGTGGATTGTCACGGATCAGGACATGAGAGCTGTCCCATCAAGTGGGATGGATGCCGTCCCTCAAAATCAGAACAGGATTTCCCCCAAAACATTTTTCTCTTTGTCAACAACACTTTTAACTATGGCTATCCCAAATAAATCTAGTGCATGCTTCACATTTAGTGCAGATACAGGAACAAGATAATGCAGCCTCTGGAGAGAGCAATGCTTTCCAGATGATTTGGGGGAGAGAATAGAAAGGTGACATAAACAGCTTCTCTTTTATTGGTTTAATTTATTAAATGGGGAAAGCCTGTAGATTCTGAGGACATACCTGGTGTGTTACACAGGTTTGATCCCTAGGGAGAGATTCAGTTGTCCAAGTGATAAAGTCAGTGTACACTAGAACAAAGGGATTCTAACAATAGATTCCTAGCTTGAGTAGTAGGTCACCACAAGTGATGAATTAACTCAGCAGAGCCCTATATTTTTTCCAACGGATGCCAAAATTTAGGGGGAAAATGTCCCCATATCCTCATCACAAACCACTAACTAACCTAATTTATTTGATAAATTTAAACAGTGCATTTTTTTTATAAAGCCATTAGAGCTAATTCAAACCAGAATGTATTCACTCTGAAAATAAAGTCGTATCTTCAGAACTCTAATTAAAATGAATGTCTCGCCTCAGCTCCCAAACGTGCATCACAGGACACTTGCCTGAGGCAGACGGAGGTATTGTTACATAGCGGGAGCTCCGTTTTCTACTTTGGAGAATGACACCTCTGAGACTCACCAGGAAGGGCCACTTTGTCAGGCTTCTTTTTTTACCGACACATAACCCAATAACCCTACTAATGCAGCCTTGGCCTGCGATTTGTTCTTGTTTGTCAGCTCAAAGCGCTGGAGTAAACACCGCTCTGAAACACGAGTCCAGCAGAGATGGAGGAGCTGCATCATCAGGGAGAAGGTGGACAGACCTGAGAAGAGATAATTAATACCTCCTGAACTGGTTTGTGTGGATTAATGCCATCTTGTTGGCATGCTGCTTTAAGGTGTCCACAGATAATTTGGCATCTTATTCCAAAAATGAGCTCCAAAAATAGTCAATAAACCACATTTGCTGCAATAATTAAAGAAAAAACAACTAATCTCAATTTTTTCTGTTTATATAAGATCAGTTGTATAAATAGATGGGTCTGTTGTCAAATTTTCCTTTTTGTAGTGGTTTCTAATACTATGCATGAGATGCCTTTTCTTCTGCTGCCTGTCACCATCTGTGGCATTAATCACTCATTGCTGTGGTGTTTCTGAACAGCTCCTGGCTGCCAGAGATCACCTGTCAATCACAGTGGATACATCTTCTTTCCTCCTCTGATTAAAAAAAATCTCTTTTTACACATGATGCTTTGAAGCTGGGATAACACTCTGAAAAAAATTATAAGTAATCTGAAATTGTGTGCATTCAAAGATGAGTCTTAGTGTAATAAATAATCTGGAGGCACATTTAAATGATCATGAATAGATCAATACCAGAGTGAGAGGCGATTTCAAATAAAATAAATCTGTTTTCCCACTTTGCCTTTTCAGCATATTTGAGATCATCTGATCAGATAATATTAATTTTCATGGAACATTGAAACATTATGCCTCCAAATTACAACTGATATCTGCATATCCTCTCAGCTCTGGAGAAATTAGACACCATATTGCATATCACAACTTTTCTGGGTGTTACAGTACTTGCAGCCTGTGTGTCCATTATATAACGATGGCTTTCTTCCATTGGAGCTGATTTGTGTGGCTTAGAGCCAAAGTGCCAAACAAACAGAACCACACGTCTAGGGCTCTTCAAAGTGCTAAACAGGGTTGGATTTGTTTATCAGAGACCTGGCAGGTTTCATGTCCAACAGTTCTCCTGCATTGTGGAGCATCACTGTCAAATTACGTTTTATAAATAGATTTTGGCCCAATCCTTGCCCCTCCTCATCACTGAGTCCTTGAGTGTTGGCTGGAATCTGCCATCTGTCTGAAAGTATTATGGAGTTCGTCCTTAGCTGTGATGCAGTAGCAGTTGCCTGCTTTGTGTCGCAATAACTAGAAGGGATTCATGTGGATTATAGACAGCAATTGACACTATAGCTTTTTAATTATTTTAATATAGGAAAACCTGCAATATAATACCTCTAATAAGGGGGGAATGGGATTGTACTGGTTTAAAGTTTTTGATTATTCAGACTAAGGCTAGTTCCAAACACTATCAAACACCTTGTTCCAAAATTCCCTGTAAATTAAAAATAGGTTGAGATCAGGAGGCTGTTACATCACTATATGTGTTATTTTCATTTCTCTGAAAAACTAATAGCTCTGTATTTCTGAGCACTATTCTCTGAAGTGCACACTTTTATGTAGAGAATGTGCACAGCAGCCGTGCTCTAATATCCCTCTCTATGCTAATGTTGTTGCACTGTTCCTGCTGACACAATCTGATCGTGTCCTGTATTGACATTTCCAGTCACCTGAGGAGGAGTTATCTCTCGTCTTCTTCTCTCCTGTAGATTTTTTTATTACCCGACAAAAACATGAGAATCCTGTTCATCAAATGTGCGCTGCAAGCAGAGTTTCAAAACCTATTTATTGATGGCTTTTCTACAGATCATAATGCCAGTTTCAGTTTAGGTATTCAGCTCTTTTTCAAAGTCATTTTTTCCTCCTCTGGTCACCTTGACACTAATCAACTAGGAATGTTCAGCATTTATATTTAAACCACAAACCTTGTTTGGGTTTTGCATCACTTGTTAGCATCAACAATGATTTAAAACATGTTGGATTTCCCTGATTTGTGATTGGAGCAGTCCCAAGTGTGGACTAGAGCACTCTTAACACATCACACATGACAGGAATATCTGATAAGAATATCTTTAGAGCCATTACGGTAATCGGGGGGCATCCTTAAGATTGTCGAAAGGGTCTAATGAGGACAAAAATCAACTTAATAATCCTGCAGTGTGAACCAGGGGTCCGATCCTTGTTCTCACTTTCTAATGTGTTTCAGTTGGTTTTTTTTTCTTCTTCACACGCCTGATTCAATAGTTAAATTACCTCTTCAGATGCTCTCAAGTTCCACAGGAGCCTGTTAATAACCTGCTGATCCAAATCAGGTGAGTGGAAGCACAACATCTGAATATTGGCCCTTAAGGACCAGGATGGCACATGACTGAAATACAATAGCAACAGAAAACATTGGAGGATGAATAAAAGTAAACGTATTTTATTTGGGCTGAGAAAAATGATGCAACAAGTGTTTTCTGTTTTAATTGTGGATCTAATATACTGTAATACTTTGATTCACAGTTTGAAGCACATTAATATAGACTACAGTCATCAATCTCCTTTGAGTTTTAGTCCAACATTTTGCATGCAGCGTTTTACCACATAGAAAAATGCCATTTAACTTAACTAAGAAACGGACTGAATGACACAAAGATAACCTGCTTGGTGCATTTATTCCAAATGTAACTTAAACTGTTTCTGAAAAGCTTAACTTATTTATGACTGCTGGCCCTATGGTCATGAGCTGTGAGTAATGGCCTAAGAGAATGAGATTACAAACAAAAGTCTGGACTCACCTTCAGGGATAAACTCAGGATAAGCTCAGACTAAAGTTGCTGCTCCTCCACACTGAAAGGAACCAGTGAAGGTGGTTTGGTTTTGCGTTTTGGATGCATTCCATGCTAGGTGTTTCTGACATGTCACATGGGCAGAGAAGGATGAGGTAGCTGAAGACAGGGAGGTCTGGGAGTCTCTTCTGTTGAGTCATTTGCAACCAAAGACATGACGCAACATTTTTAAACAAATTTTATTTTGTTGCAGCAGAAGGCATCCATCACTTCCTTTGTCAAATTCAGTTGTTCTTCACCTCCAATTTTTATTAGGATTCATCAGTACTGCACAGACAGAGGTATTAGTCTGCTCCCAGACCTGGCTTTTGCAGAAAGGTCAGGGAATTTGTCTCATCCTGAAGTATATTTTCTTTTCTGTGGGTTTCTGAGGACCTGTGAGTCGTGATGTTAAAGGCAAGCCACAGCCTCCACTCCATCATGGCAGACATCTCAATCTGTTTCCACTGTTAGCCTTTTTTAATCCACATTTACAGCAACACAGGTTTTCAATACTGATCAGTCACCCCTTCATTCATCACTACCTCTTTTCCTGCTTTTTTCTTTTTCTTCATCATCCTTCTTCCTGTTGGTGACCTGGCTCTGCGCTTCTATATCTTGTAATGGCTCATCCTCTAAGAGAGGAGAAGAGTCCATCGATCTGTACCTAGATTTTTTTTTCCCCTCCCTTATTTCATCATTTGCAGAAGGGCTGAGTGCTGCTGGTTTCTGGTAATCTGCTGCTCTGATTGCACAGGACATGCATGAACGATACCCAACCACACTCCCAAGATCCCCTTGCTTTGAGTCATGACTTTAATCATTACTAATGGAAGGTGATGAATACCTGGCACCAGCTGAACATTTCATGAATGGCCTATTAATAGAAGGCCATTAACACTGGGAAGGGATTACAGTTTCTTCATGTTTTGCATGGTGCCTACCAGGTTTAGTTAAATATTTGAGCGATATGTTTTGTTTTTAAATAATTTTATTATATAAAAACATAATGTTCTAGTAATATTTCTAAGTGGTCAAGCACACATGGTGATTCACTCACTATAAGTTTGCAAAGAAGTCAAATAAGACTTGCTTTTAAAGAAATTATGTTTTGTTTTAATTGAATTGCAAGGTCAATATTTGTAAATGAATAAAACATTTACGACTTGATTTGTAAAACTCTTGTGCAAAAAAAAAAAAAAAAACCCCAGTTGATCCGAGGGCTTTAAACTCTGACATGAATGTGTAATAAAATAAAATTTAAAAAAAGGCAGCTGTATCTTTGCCTGTGGCTGCAGCATCAAATAAATGCCTGCTGCTGTGCAGTTTATCAGAGATGAACATCTTGATATTTTCTCCCTGTCTTCACCGTTTTAGCTCCTCTCCCAGAAGACTCTTCTGCTTAGTGATTTAAAGCTTAAAATATGCCATTGTGTGAACTCTACCCATTTCAGAGCCCCTAACAGAATCACTCAGACGTATAGGTGATTATAACAAGAGTGACGGATGTGTGGTGAAGTTCCAACTCTCCATTAGTTTAATTAAATTACCATAATCTGATACAAGCTGCCATCCAATTATATATGCTCTTTTTGTTGGTGGCCCAGAGCAATACAGGGTGTATTTGTTAATAATCACCCTTCACCACAGCATGTGCATGCCACTGTAAATACTTATGCAAGCAGGAAGTTTGGTTTTTATTTGTGGATTTAGATTTTCTAAATTGTAGGCATTTTTTATAATTAAATATCAAACCAGGTTTGCAATTGGATATTTTATATTCCCTAAGGATGCAGTGGAATGGAATGCTAAGCTAATTTTCCATCATTCAGCCCTGAGATTGTTTAACATAAACCTGGACTTCTTATATTTGCTTTAAATTTGGATGCTTATGAATGTTTTTCAATGGTTTGCTCATAATGATTTTGACTGGTTTTGAATTTATAAAAGTATTTCTTTGATTTATTCAAGATTGTACTCATTTTACCTGATTGTCCTTTAAGCAGAGACAATTCTATCATACTAACATGATACAAACCAATGCCTTTGTACTGAAAAATAAATTCAGGAGAGTTCTGCTACACCAAGTGGAGCTTTCAGAGTGCTGTAATTTAGTGGCAGACACAAAGAGATGTCAAACAGGAAGTGCTGGAATCTATAGTCAGTGTTTCCCTCAGCTGTGACTGTTTGCATCTAGTTAGAAACACATAATTGGAGGAAAAATAAAGAATCACACTGAACTAGTACATAAAGTTTTATTAACGGCCAGGTCACATGAAGCATATGATCGAAAACAAACTGTTGTCCAAATCTTCTTCTCAATTTGGTTACAAATATTTGCAAATGGTTCCAGATTCTCATGAAGACTGAATATTTTGTCAGGCACATTTTTGGAGCACGCTCACAATTTCAGTGACTCGAAACTCTCCTGAAAGCTTTTTGTAATACATTGCTATTGGTTGCAGCATGGTGAGTAACTGAGGTTATTTATACCTGGTAGGAACATATTTTTCTTGCTGATTGGACCACAAGTGGACAGTGATGAGTGCAGGTATAATCAAACTGAGGAAACAATCAGATCCAATCAGTCAGGCCACATTTACAGATGCTCTGGCCACATATTTAACACAAATATATTCTGAGCCAATTCACCAATTTTGCCTTCACAGAAGGATTACTTACTCTACTCTGTGAAAAACACATAATGTAGGTTATGAATCAATAAATCTATCATTTATAGAAACCTTCCTGCTTGTTTTCATTGTTCATTTTTGCTGCAACAATGGAAAAGACCTGCTTTGAGCTCAGCTATACCAAGCTTTGAGTCTGTCTTCCCACATCATTTAAATTTAATGTATAGAACTTGGCCATGCATACATTTGCTCTTCGAAACTGATGTTTGAATGTAGCGTAGCATAACTAATTGTGAAGCAAGGAGCAACTCGGCTTCTGCTCCTCTCTGAGAAGGCTGCCCATGAATGTGCTACGGGCAATAAAGTTAAAGTTTGCAATTATTCAGGAAGTGTATGTCCAGGGTTTCTGTCCTTTTGTGATTTTATAGACTTTAATAAACCTGAAGTCCTGCCTGCTGTTCATTGAGTAGCTGTGAGTAGCTTATGAAGAGAGCAGGTAACTAAAATGAGAAAAAAACTGAAATATCTTCTATGAAAGAGCTTAGTGCCATCCAGTTGTAACTGGATACATCCAGATGGGAATCTGTACCATATTAAAATATAAATTTATAAATATGTCTTAAGTTTAACCAACTTTCAATCTTCTAATCTAATTTTTGACAAAACAGTTTGTTAAATTTCAAAAAACCCAAGTGAAAGAAGTGCTGAATCGATTAGATGACAATCTTTAGGTCCACTTCTAAACCCCTCCTGCTCTCTAACGCTCACATTTTCACCAGGTAAAACTGATGAATGCTCATTTTGCACCAATTTGATGAAATTCCTATTTGTTAGGTCTCATAGAAAATACACACAGCTCCAAACAAATTGAATTCAGAACATTTAATTTTGTTTCATTGCACATTTACTCAGGTGCTGAGTCATACTTAATGTAAAGCTTTAGAAAATACAATCTCAGTCATTTCTGATGTGATTGTGGGTGTGATGATGATGATGATGATGTTTTTAAAAATAAAATGCATCATATGACAGATACACTTCTCTTCAGAGTCTTCTTTGATAGATCTGTAAAGTAAACACTGAGAAACAGGGCAGCATAACTGGTCAACATTAAATATTCATTCATATTTAGGTAGTATAACCTTTCAACATCATACATGTACATTTCCCTTTGTCTGTGTAAACACAACTGCCTTTTTGTTGTCACAATTCTTTTTATTATGTGTGGAGTGTAAAATACTGTCCTACCTTTTGTGAGAACATGGATTACTACCTATCATTTGGCACCTGAATTATCATCAACACCGTTCTTGAGCTGCAGCTCTATTTGTGCATGCTCCACATCACAAAAACCATGTTCCCCATTTTCCCTTTTAGAAATAGCTCAATAGGTTTACAATACATTTTTGTAAATTAAAAAAATAGTCTGAATCAACTGTACACAGTACCAAAAACAATGTGCTTTTCCATATATAGTGTTTAGTGCTGAATTCAATATTTCCTCTCCAGTGCACACATATTTTAAATTTTTTTGAGGCAAGTGGTAGTCACAGGATACATCATGGAGGCCTCTCTCCGTGGAACTTTCTGTGTCTGTACCTGCCGTTCTTTTCCTTGGCCATGTTGATGCAGGCATTGTGCTTGTTACTCTGCAAGTGGTTCCAGTATTTGATGAGTTCACTGGGTTGGAACTGATGGGATGTGATCAGGTGGCTGTACTTACAACTGGAGTAAGAGACACGCCAATGGTTGAAGAGGAACTCGTTGGGAGGGGGCGCTGGGTCGATGCGCAGCTTCGCCAGGCAGATCCCCACGTAGACGTCCTCAAGGTGGAGCCTGCGTATGCTGAGTGATGCCTGGTAGATCAGTTCTGCCATGTCCCCTGAGAACACGTACCCTGTGCCTGAGCAGAATATCGGGTAGCGTTCGCTTGGATAAAGCTCTGGTGGCATGTACCACTTGCTGTCCTTGTTTCGGTTTGGTGCATAGCCCCTCATCAGGTAGCCAGTAAAGTACCTCTGTTTGGGTGGCATTTCGGGTTTTAGCAGCTTCTGGATGAGATACTCTGTATTGACGAACATGTCGCTGTCTGTCTTCATCACATAGGAGACATGTGGGCAATAGGTGGCCACCCAGTTCATGCCCATCAGGGTCTTGATGGTCAAGTTGTAGTAAGTGTCCTGATAGTCCTGTTGGATGATGTCATGGTAAATACGGCTCTCCTCTTCAATGCTACTTTGAAGGAAGGTGTCTGAGCTCTTGGGTGTGCCAAGAAGAAAAAGTCGAACAAACCCCAAGCCTGATGCTACACTCTCATTCCCCCATGTCTGACGGATTGCGTTTCGTGCATCAGCTTGTCCAGGTTCTACAGCAATGAGGAGGATGAGGAAGGGTGTAGTGTCCCTGCATTTTAAAGGCTCGTTAAGGATGTAGCGGTATGGCTGAGCACTAAGCTTCCCTCCGACATCCATCTCCTTCTGTAAACTGTTGTTAGTGCTCATGGAGTCCCCCAGCCCCATTACACCCATCCTGACACCTCCTCCGCCTTCGCGTCCTGCTCCTCCTAGCTCAACTGCTGCCCCCTCCACTTGCTGAGAGCTAAGGTTGAGCAGTGGCTTTGGAGCTACATACCCTGTCTCCCTCCAAAGGCTCCTCAGGGAGCCGCTCTGGTTGGCCTCTCCTTTGGGACTACGGAAACCCCTGATAGCGTAGGCCAGCGGGTTATCACGAGGCCCACTGCGTCCTGACAGCCAGTCCTGGTGGCTGAAAAATAAGAAGAAGGTAAAGAGCAGGGCCAAAGAGAGTAGACCAGCCACATGGGTTCGAAAGAGCGAACGCTTGATGGTCCAGGTCATCTTGATGGGACAGCAGTGTCGCCGTCTCCACTGCATGGTTGCAAGAGGCTGCTGCTGCTCGAGAATGGGCGGCGGCGGCAGTCACAGACAGTCACCCCAAACATGTGGTGGCCAACAAATCAGTGGGTTATCTGAGCTGGCAGATGGTAGTAAGCCTCGTGGTGGAGTCGGGGTAACAGCCCAGCCCCAAGGTGTTGCTTGAAGCAGAGTTGAAAGGGATTTTTGTTAGAAAAAAAACAGGAAAGTGACTATTCTGTAGCCAGGGAGGCTTCTCCCTAGCTTTCCTTTGGCACAGCAGACAAACAAAAGGTCACGCTCTGTGTCGTCGTCTTCAGGTTAGAATAAGGTCACATCCTCTGTGTCTGCTCCCTGTAATTTGAAAAGAGAGAGAGAAAAAAAGAAACTGAGAAACCACTCTGGGAAATGCTCCAAAAAGCCCCACTTATCCTCTGGCACTGAGCCACATGTCAATTATTTGAGCTGCAGATGTGTTTTTATTTTATTTATCAAAAAAAAGCATGAGCTTAACTCCTAATCATTTTATGCGTGGTTTGTTTTGAAACACACAATAATTCTAAATGAGTTTTGTCCAGATGCAAAAGTCTCAATTAGAACTTAGAAAAAAGTGAGAATGTGGTTTTGTGAGAAGCAAATTTAACAGTTTTAAAGGAAATATGAATGAATTCCCTTTACATTTGATCAGATGGTTAAGACAGCAATGTCCCTGCTCAGAAAGAGAATGCATTAACATCTATGCTGCTGCTAACATAGTCTGTACATTTAAAGAAAAACAGGATCTCAAGGTCTAGAAAATTTAGCTTAAAATACTGAATAATATCCAACTATGTATCATGGGAAACACAGCTCGTCTTATCATCTTTAAGTTTTAAAAAAAACCTGCAAACCATCAAAAATGAAAATTACTTTGCAAATATAGTGATGGACATTATGAACTGGCGACCTGGTGCTGGGTTTGGTAAGACGACATCATTTAGGAGGTCTCTATTCTGCTAAATGCCTGGAGCTCCAGTATAAGTTGCTGGTTTTCCCAATGTGGGGCCAACTAACTCTGCTCCTAACCATGCAGGCCTGCGAATGTCATCAACCCCCTACTGCACATCAACAGCAAGGAAGGAAATGCATCTGTCAAAATGAGTTTTCAGGGTCCAGCAGACAGTGGTGCTGAACCCAGAGCCAGCTTCTGGCAGTGGCAGCCATTGCTCGTCATTTTTCAGTCTTTCAATGCTGCGTAATGCCTTGGTGGGATTACCCCAAGCTGCTCAATCTTCTAGCACAAACAAGCATGGATACAGAACACGTTGGGAAGCATGCACACAGAAACATGATAACGTGGATGAAATGTAAATGATTATGTATGGTGTCCACCTGGGAGTCCTCCATCAAATCGACACAGAGCCAGTCACGATCGGGAGACACTGGTTCCCAATTAAACTAAGGCAAACAATCAGTTTGGACAAGCACAACACTTACTGTGCTTTGCATGTAATTATATTTGCACATAATCAGCTTTTGCAAGCGTACACACTCCCACAAACACTACATATAAAGCACATTCCTCACAACAGTTTCATATCATCACTTGTGTCTGACTCACACAAAGATGCATGCGTACATAACACATAATTATTTCTAGAGTAGACACGCACGCCGTCACAGATGTGTATGTTAACGTATACACAGACCCACAAGGAGAGAAAATGAAATATGACATCAGAAACTAGACTTTAGTGAATACTAATGTAGCAGTCTAATCCTGAGCGTGGTAAACCTCTGACTTCCTCCACTGTTGGCTCCTTTTTTAATAATCTGCAGATCTTGAACAACAGAGCATCACTTCATGCAAATAGTACGCACTGGGTTTGTTTGAGGAAGATTTTCCTAAATTTCCAATTTTGATTTTCTGTTATGTTTGCTCATTCATCACGACATCTGACAAGGAACACGATAACCTTTTCAGGCGAGTGTGCTTACCCGGTGCAAGCAATTACAGGGGAATGAGAGGGGCCAGGGCAAGCTTTGTTTTAAAGGTTAACATACTTTACATCGAAGCACATCGAGCGCTTGAGAGATTTCTGCTGTCAACTAAATGAACATCTAGTTACACAAGCTCTGATGAAGAGTACACACACGAAGGCACAGACATGAAGCCCAAAGCGTGCAAAAAAAACACAAAAATTCATACACACGCCGACATCCACCCACATGCAGGCGGCCATGAATGGCTTTGTTTTGCTGCTCTCAATATAAAGGCCAACACCACTGGAACATTCATTTGTACATTTAGCAATACAATTTGTTGTGCCTCTTATTAATTAATTTTTGCCTAAAATCAATGTTTTTTCTACAAGCCAATTAGTTACACCAGCACTAATTAAAGCCCCTGTGATTCAGTGGTGGTCAATAGTCAGAACGTAGACTGGGGGAGTGGCCTGGGCGTGACATATTAGGCATATATTGGTACGGACTCTATCACTACATCAACTTCAAACCTGGAGGAAAATCATTGACACGATAGGCCACCATTCAGGAAAACACTGCATTTTGGGATGCTGACATGTTTCCTGAGGAAAAATAAAGCTCCTATTTGTGAGGCATTTAGAGTAGCTGTTTGCTGAAGATAGAGGTTAAATTCGACTTTATTGAAACAGGCCTGACTGATTATACGGCTGGCTGAGGCTCCTGTTTTGTCTAATCGCGCTGCCCAGAAGCAACAATCCTCATTGAACCACAGCATGTATGATTTATTTTAATGCCGAGGTAGTGTTCCAGCACCTGGCCTTCATCAGAGTAACAAGAGAGCAGAATCTATAGGAATATATAGAAACATTACTCCATACCACACATATACTGTGGCTGTTGTAAGTAAACCAGTGGTCACTATAAAATATTATTGTAGCAATAAGACATAATAATGAAAAATCATAAATAAAGTAGCATTTCTTTAATAAATAGCAGAAAAATCTATCTACTTTTTATTCACTACAAAGAAATAAAAAAATACATTTTCATATTAAACAGAACAAAATGAACCACCATTTGTGGTTAAAGCTTGAAAGAGACACATATTACTAATAACAAATTAATGACAATATTATAAATAATGGTAATGTCCTTCAATTCCCAATTCCTTTAAGTAATTTGATTTAATGTCAATAATCCTCAGCCAAACAAAAACATGACTAAATGATATTCTTCTAAACAGGAAGTCCATAATTTATTCATATTATCTGACAGAACTTCTAACAATGATTTTCCCATTGACTATCAGGACTTTTTAAATAACCTGTTGTATTTATTTATGTAGAATTACTTCTCTTTATTATTACAGATTGAGACAATGTATGTGTTTTTGTATTTTGAAAGCTAAACAACTGACAGAATAAACAATAATCCACAAACACAACTTCAAATGCATCCAGGTTGTAATTCCTGCTGCTAACCCTAACTTTAAATAAACTGTAGACGTTGATTGTTTTAAATGTAGCTGAACTTTGACCCCGGCAGGAGGATATCTATTTACCAACCAGTTTTACTAAAGAGGTCACTTAGACAGTACTTCACTGGGCTTTGACTGCAGGAGGCAAATTGCAAATATCATTTGCACAAGAAATTCCAAAATGTCTCAATGTTCATGAAGGATCTCAAATTTCTAACTACAGCTGCAGGATCTTGCCACTATCCTGCTGAAATTTTGAACTATGTAAAAAAATGCAAGATAGTCTTTGACTTAAACTGTCTGGAGTCCATCTCAATTTAGTTTAGTCAGGAAGAGGAAATGTGAGACAACTTTGGCAGGGATCCAAGTTGTGACTGATTAGAGACAAAAAAAGGATCCAGGTGCAAATTGTCATGCTTCTCTGGGAAGCACACCAAAAATGTGAAGAAAATGAGAATAAAGTGTAAATAAATTTAGACACCAGTACTTTTGTACAAATATTGCAAGAACTGCTACATTTGTTTGCATTTTAAAATTAATTCCTACTTAAATTTTGCATATTTTCTTGCAATTTTGTGTCTGCAACTAGTCTCCAATAGTTGCAGCCCATTGAAGTTTAAGACTGACAAAAAAAAAAAAAAGGAAAAAAGCGAGAGGTGATGTTCAACCTTGCACTTTGTCTTCCTTTCTTTTGTATGTGTTTAACTGGTGGGGACAGTTGTTAAGCAAACAGCATGAACAGAGCCAGTGGCCTTGAGAAAATATACTCTTGTTTTTACCCAGCAAAATAAAAACGTTATCTTTAAAAAAATGTTGAGTTGCAGCAAATTGTCTCAGATCTGATCAACATGAGCCTAAAGTAAGGTCACTTTAAACAATCTGTTAAATGGATCATTGATCCAAGGTTCTTTTATTTTTTCCTACCCAAGTCAAAAAAAGTTCAACATGTATAAAAACAAGCTCACATAACTCAAGTTATCATTTCTCATCAGGTACATGTTGGCAAAACTGCCCTGGATTAGCTTAATCGCCTTTCGGGTTAAACAGAAACAAGTTGTAAGAATTTCAAACCTGTTTTTCTCAGAAAAAAAAAAACTGAAACAAAAAAAGCTATCACTGGAGCTACTTCTTTCTCCTGAATACTGATGGTCATCCCTCTCTTTATCACTTTTCTCCCTCTGCTGATTTCCATGTCAGCTCCTGAACAATAAGCCTGTTTTATGACCGTTATCTACCACCTGCTATTAGCAAAAGGTTATCAAGGCTAACAAAACTGTTGTAAACCTGAGAAAAGAGGTGACATTGTTGTTTGCTTTGTGTTGTCTATTGTTTTCTGAATGTAATTTTGGTCTGAGTGAAAAAACACAAAATAGATTATAGATTTTATAGTCTTTAGTGAAATGCAGTACGGTGTTACAAAATATGTTTCCTTGATGCAAAGAAAATAAAAAAACTGACTTTTTAAATTTTCAGTCTGGAAGCTCACTATCACTAAGGGTTAATTCAAGCTGTGGAAGCTTTTACTTCCAGAATTATACTTTTAACATTGATCAGAAATGATGGGCCAACTAGGTCAAAAGCTTTAAGAAGCAAAGAGGTTGGGAGAATATCAACAGGGCTTGAAGATTTTTTCATGTTTTTAAGAATGAGACAGATGTTCTGAAAATGAACAGGTGTGAAGAAGGACCAGGTATGGGAAGGAGGAGGGTGGATGGGAGAACAGGGAGCAGATGGGGTGAGAAACCTGACCTGATGTTTCTAATTCTGTTCTCAAAGAATGAAAGGAAGTTGTTACAATCAGACCTTGAGAACACAGGGACTTGGGGCGTTTTAGGTGAAACTATCTGATTGATCGTGTCAAACAGAACTTTGGAGTTTTTATTTGAGGAGATCAGTTGAGAGAAGTAAACAGCTCTGGAGTTTTTAACCATTTCATTTAAAGAAGTTATCAATTCCTTAAGGTACAGTCGGTGAATTTCCATTCTTGTTGATTTCCAAAGCCTCTCAGCTTTACGGCATGCCCTTCTGAGATTATAAATATGTTCGTTCTTCCAGGGACTGTTCCTTCTATGAGATACCGCTGTTTGTTTAACTGGAGCTACTTTATCTAAGACAGTAGAACACTGCTGATTAAATGACTGGATGAAGGAGTTTGCATCTTCACCATGAACTAAGTTTCTATCAAACATTACAGAAAAACCATCAGCTGCTGACTGATTAATGATGCGTCTTTCTGAACTCAGTTTGTGAGGGACAGGATCAACATTAGACTGAATCTTAAAGAAAACACAGCTCTGGTCACTCACATGAACCTCCTCAACATGTAGCTGATTGATGTTTAGACCCAGAGAGAAGACTAGATCCAAAGTGTGACCCATATTATGGGTTGGTCCTGATACATGCTGTACAAAGTTAAAAGAATCAGTGATGGATAAGAAATCAGCTGCTGTGTTACACTCAGGGTTATCAATGTGAAACTTAAAGTCACCCAGAATTAAAACCTTTTCCAGCTTAATCATGGATGATAAGAAATCTGAAAATTCAGAGAGAAAAGGGCCAGCTGGTCCAGGGGGTCGGTAAATTAAAACACAGTAAAATACTTCTTGTAACCCTACTTTGATGATCTGACATTCAAAAGTAGTGAAACAGCCACTGTTGATTAGACTACAGGCATGTTTGTCCTTAAAGACCACAGCGAGACCTCCACCACGGCGTGAGGGGCGTGGTGTGGTAAACACAGAGCAACCTGGAGGACAGATTTCATTAGAATGTACAAAGTTACCATCTTGTTCCCATGTTTCAACTAGAAAAAAGAAGTCTAGGCCCTGCTGGGTGAAAAGGTCATTTAAGATAAAGGATTTGTTAGAAATGGATCTGGCATTTAACAGGGCACACTGAACTTGAAGGATGCAGGTCATTTTTCTTCTTAGTTACTTGGAGGTGGATGGGTCGTAAACACCTGTTGAGTTTCCGGGCTCTCTGATCAGAGTGATTAGGGCAGCGGGTTGATAAATGGACTGGAATAGGAAAATGTTCTGGTTTGAGAGCCGAGGAGGAAACTGTGGGGACAGAGACTCTGGGAAGAGACATAGATGATGGTTGAATTTGTGGTGGACTGTAGGGGGCAACGACGTTTGGAGTGGTGGTGAGACCGAAGGCTGCAGAAGGTGTAGATGACTCGGATGTAAACAGTCATGTCTGTGTAGAGGAGTCCACCATAGATATACATCTATAGGACTGCACAGCGTACCTGATGTTAGCGGTCAGCATGCGTGAGCCAAGTCGGTTTGGGTGAACACCATCTCGCCTAAAAAAGGAAAAACGCTTCCAAAACAGATTAAAGTTGTCGATATAGCCAATATTGAGGGACCTGCAGGCAGACTGAAGCCAGGTGTGGAGAGAGAGGAGACGGCTGAAACTTTCATCTCCACGAGAAACTGTGGGAATCGGGCCGGAGATGAAGACAGACATTCCACTGCTCTTCTGGATCTCCAGCAGCTGGTAAAAATGCTGTAATGTGACAACAGACTGCCGACGGGAGACATCGTTGGATCCAACATGAATGATCACTCTTCTGACTGAAGTCGGGACGGAGCACAGCAGACTCGGAAGTTTCTCCAGAATATCTTGAACGGTGGCCGATGGAAAACACTTTGTGATGACGTTGAAGAAGCAGACGTTCCTGATGATTGAGTCACCGACCAGCAGAGTGGTTGGGGAGAACAGTGGACGAGGCGAAGAGTTTATAACTGAGATAAATCAGAATCATTCGATATCAGTGATATCATCTTTAAAAAAAACATCTAAGTTCAACTTAAATTATGATATGAAATCCACTTAAATTAGTTTTAGTTTTCAAATTGTAGCTGACTGATTTGTTTAAGCTTTAACATTTTAAAGCCTAAATTATTAAATAATAATTTTAATGTTTAGTTTTTAAAATGGACCTATTTAATACTATTAATAATAAAACCATAAAATGATCAGTTTTTAAAAATGATGTAATTATCCATGTAGATCCTCCACCAGGGGGCAGTAGACATGTATAGGTCTGGATATGATCAAAGTACTAATCTTAATACTCCATCTGGTTGATTTAGAAGTGGTTTGATGCTAATTAGCAACACGAGTCCATAAGGGGTAATGTTAGTTTTGCTTTTAAATCACCTGTAGCGAACTGTTTTACCTGTCTAAACATCAGTTTATCTGCGTTACCTTGAATTTTTACAACTATTTTTAAGTTTGCATTAATTTTTGTTTCAGAGATTTTAAAACAATACATACATATATAGATTATGCTAACCATTTCAAGTGTTTTACCAAAACTTTAAGCACCCGTTTTTATTTGTCTGAGTTTAAGTATTAGACCTTTTTATAAGCTAGTCATTTAAGGTATCCACTTCCGTAAGTTTTAGGACTCGTCTATACTTTTCCACTTTTATATTCCTACTAGTAGTTTTTCATTTACACTATTTATGTATTGACCATAAACATAATCTGATAGTCATACATTATTTAATTAAAGACTGCTAAGTAAGCACACTATGAGCTGTTTTCTGTCTGATTAGTCATAAAGCACTATTAAGCTCCAAAGGTTCAGTGAATTAAGTTGAAACTAATTTCCTGTTTACTGTTTTTTGCAACCTAATGGATGATTTTCATTTTATTTTACTATTTTTTAAAAGTAGTTCTATACATTTTTGAGGTTTTGAGAATTTTTTTAAAATCTTGATGTAATTTTCCCTTATTTTGCTTGATGAAGTTGTAGGGAGAAAATTCCTACAATGTTAATTATAAAATATATATTATTAGGATTATTAACAACAATAGTGATATTATTATTAATAATGCTAATAATAAACCTCGGGGCACCACCCAGGTTTTAGGATAACCTGAGAAACCTTTCTGTTGTGTTAAATCAGTCTGACAAATCTGAATGAGTGAATTCTTGATTTATGAAGTTTAACACCATTCAATTTAAAACATCACAACTACGTATTACTAAGAGGGTATATTTATTAACAACCAGTCAAATCAACAGTTTGCAACCTTGTCAAATAACAGAATCATGCATGAACACAGGTGATTTTAACCATCTTGATAATTATGACAGTGAGAGGAATTAACTGGAAGTTTAAGTGAAATATTGAATACACCAATAGTTAAAATATTAAGATATGATAACGGAGCTTGCAGAGTGAGATATAGGAGTAAAAAGGGGGTTATTTCGACTGCTGTAATTTGGAAGAGGAGAAGTGATTTAAAATTTAGGCTAAGGTTTATGGAAAGGGTTGGGGTTTAAAAGAGTTCAGATATCAAAGGATGCATCATTCTTAATGTCACAGCCACATGAAAGTTCACGTAAGACCAACCTTCAGGGCCGAATGGATACGGGAGCCGTCGTTCCAACGGTGAATTGAGGTTCCGATGGACGGACAGGGTTTTTCCTGCGAGTCCCTCGAGTTGTCGACCCGATGGATTCGAAGTCAGGTTGACGTCAGCCTTCCGCTCCGGAGGTCACTGATGTTGTCGGGAACAGACTGTGGGCTGCTCTGTTTGAGAGTTCGGCTTCGACCCGCGGAACCAGAACTCTTTAGGAAGCTGAACTATTTTAACCCCAAAGGCAGATGGAGTTGAATTTCCTAAATCGACGTCTAAACTGATTTGAATAACGTCGCAAAATTAAACTGTAAAAATGAAGAAACTGAGTTTCTTTAAAGGTACTGCAAGATTAAAATAAAAACGCCGCACTAGAAAAAAGGTTTTGCTGAGGCCTGACGATGATCAAGGTAGGAAGAAGAGTTTGTGCAGGAGGTCATCAAAGGTCCAAGCAGCTGTTTCTGAAACGACCGAAAGTAAAAGTAAAAACTGAAAACTACTGGCTAAACTGGAAAAACTGGCTAAACTCGCTAAACTAAACAGGATTAAACTGGAACTAAAAACTCAACTGGTCCAGGACTCCTGAAAAAGGGGCTTTTATCCTAAAAAGGGGTCTTTTTAGGATGACCAATAACATCTTCTTAACTAATTTTGGGAAGTCCTGTAGGCGTGAATAATTATCTTAAGAGGAGGTTCTAATGTCTTTAAGAGGGGACGTGAGTCGAATTACTACAAGGAAAATAAGTTTAATTTTCTCTCACTCTGAAAGGTCCCTAAAGTCAGTTTTACAAGTCACACATCCTTCAATTTTAATTTGTCATTAAAACAAAAGAACCGCACCACATTCAATACTCTTATCATAACAAATCCGGTGAACTTATAGTTTGAATTGACATATTACCAGTTTTATCAATATGAACGTAAAAAGGCCTTCTGAAGAGTGAGCAAATAAGGGAAAAGTGAAACTCCAGTTATTTTAGCAACACAAATTGTTATAACTTTATTATCTGTTTTACCACAAAAACAGATAATCGTCTTTAACACGTCTTCCTAAAAACATCAAATAAAATGCATAAAACTTTCCCCTGAAAACATTCATAAAAACACATTCAAACTTCACTTAAAACTTGTACATAGAATTAAAACTTAAATCTAAAGATGTCTAACGTCTAAACCTGAGTTGATGAATTTACCACAGATCTGATAAACACACTGACATCGCCTGTAAATGAATTTCAAACACAGCAATAAGAACAATTACATAGACATTGGAATTTAAGAAGTTAAAGTTCTTTTGATGAGAGTAGTAGGGGGGGGTCTCTCACTTTCCTGCGAAACAAAAGGGGTGAGCATTATCTGCAGTTTTGGTTCCTCATGGTCTGTCCTCAGTTTTTGAGGCTGTGGTCACAAAGTACTGAACATTAGCATCTGAAAGACTTTTCATGGTGTCTTCTCTGGGCTAGAGACGACAAACCTGTTTGGGATTCTGATATCAATGGGATTTCAGTTGTTAAGACAGGTTTCTGGATGAAGAATGTTGATTCTGCTTCTTCAAAGCACAGGAAAAGAATGTTTATGGCACTCCTGAGGAGACTTAATTCTACAAGTCCCTTGAAGATATGAGGAGGGTGCTATCTTACCACCTGAGGTCAGAGACTGTTGACATTAGTTCACCAGGCCTGCAAAGTTCCTGATAGAGTGAAAAGAGTCTGTTGGAACAGAGGTTTATCATAGGTCAAGCATTAGGACAGTTTTCATATAATGCAGGAGAAAGGTGGATTAATTGAATGATGCTACAAAGTTTTCATGAAGGCACACCTGTTACACTGTAGTCTTTGTTGCACTATGCAGTGCGTTTTTTTCTGAACTTTACCAACAATGCAATAGGTAATGCTGTACCTCGATTCAATCTCGTTTTCCTGATCTGCACAATAATCCTTGTGTCCACATGCCCGTGTCTGGTGTGATTATGAAACAAAAACCAAGCTTCTCCTCCATGCGTTGTTCAAACAACCAACTTCTTGTGATATATGCTCAGTCGGGATAAACTCTGTCACTTAGACCAAAACGTCAATAAATCAAAGATTTAAAAGACTGGTTGTGCACAAAATCAATCAGTTTTCATGCCCAACGCCCATCCAAAGTATGAAAAAGAAAAAAGAGTCAGTAAACTTAAAGTGATGTAAACCCAGCAGAGACAGGGAGGGCTGCATTCCTTTAAAGCGCTGCAGAGCAGATTAACGGCAAAGACTAGTTTTTTTTCTCCCCACCCTTTATAAGTAGATGCTGGTCAGAAGTGGGACAGGCCACTTGAGCCTGTTCATTACACAACATGACCACATGCTTCTTAAAGGGTCAGTTAACACAAATAGCTAAAAGGTTTAGTTATACTTTTCCTGGTTCAGATGCAGCAGTCTTTTCATAGAAGGGGTGTTGTTTAGTTTTAACTAATTTTCTAAACTATCAGGACAAACTTTGAAAAATCACCAGCTTGGGTTTGATTCTTTCTGTTCTTTAAGCAGAAGTATTTGCTTTTAATTTAAAATTAAGATGATTCTACAAAGATAACAGCATAAACTCCATAAGTCCGCGCTAAAAAGTGCAAATCTGTATATAACAGACCCTTTGGTGCACAGCTCTATAAACGCTGGAGCATTTTGAACCGTTGGCCCTTTAAGAGGCTGTAAGAAAGGGCTGAGCTGCCTCCTAAAACTGGACTCGGAAACACCGGAGACCACTGGGGAAATAAAGGTTTGGCAGATGTGAGCCGCTGTAGCTGCAGTAAATATTATGTGACAGCAGTTTTCTCCCACTAACAGAGCAATATCCAGCTCTTCTAATTGTGTTCCTCACTTGTCATCTTTTGAAAATTGATCATATTTGTTTCATCTATTTTCCAAAGCATGATCAAGTCCTCTTTACATAAAGAGTATTCAAGGGTGTCGCTTTAGCAATAAATTAGAAAGTGGTTTGAAGATTAAACACTATTAAAGTTTTACAGTCCAGTGGGCAGACTGGAGATCCAGATGGTGAGGTTGGACACTATTTATTCTATCATTTTATTGCAGCTTTTAACTGATAGGGACGTATAGTTTGGTGCCAAGTAGCTCAGACAGTTTGACACAATGAAGAGAATGTAAAGCTTCCTACATCGATCTGGATCAATGTGAGCTTCACAGATTTGCCTCTTGGCAAATGTTGAAGGATTTTCTCAACTTGAAAATGTGTAAACAAAAACATTACGACCTGCAAAAGTCCCATAAGAGGAAATACATTTTATAAGATAAACTGAAGGAATTCATCCAAAAAAAAACAAAAAACAACTTCTTATTAATTTTGCAGAGGTCCACCTGCCTGAAGCACCTTCTGGGATCCTGTCTGTCAATGCAACATTTTAGAAACCTATTAGGGATCCAAAAAGTATCTGATGAAGATAAAATCTATGAGAGGGGGAAAAAAGGATGGCTAAATGGAGTAAGTGATTGATGGATACATGTATCCAAGGCAGCTGAGAAAGGTGGATGTAATGGAGTGGAGAAGAAGGAGGGGAAGGCTAAATGAATAATGAGGATGTGGAGGACTGATGGGACGTGCAGTGCTGCGTACCTCCTCCACCTCATGCTGCTGCTGTCGGCTGATCCCCGGTAACTTTCCCCGCCATCACCGCCTCTTCTGACTGGCTTTCAGTTCTCGTCCTCCTCCTTTGGTTTCTCCTCTAATTGCATCGACACCTTCTATGTGTTCCGTCCCTCCTGCTCCTCATCCCCACAAGCTCGAGTAACCCGCAGGTTGGAGGTTCTCCTCTTCCTTTTTTTTTTCTTTTCTCCGTTATATAACTCAATACTTCAAATGTATTTGTTTTTGTTTATTTTGCTCTATCTCTCTGTTTCACCGTTGTTTCCGGATCTTATCCAAGTTTGATGCGTTCTCATTCCCGTGGAAAATACCAAAGCATCCTCTTCCTCTCACTTTCCTCCGGAGCGGGTCCACGGGAGGAGAGCAGCGGGGAGAGCGGCTGGTGCTTCACGATGCTGGGCGGGCTGGTGCGCAGCAAAACGCGATGGAGGAAAACAGATTAGAAAAAAAAAATTATATTAGCTCCCACCTCGGATTTCCAATCAGCAAAACATGGACCCCGAGTCCTAAGAGGGAGAACAAAAGAAATAACTCATTTATACCTTCACCTCCCGGCTTCGGGTTCCCAGTCCGCCCCCCTCCTGTTTCCTCCTCCTCCCGGAGCTTTCTTCTGCTAAGTCTCGGACCGACTCCGACCCCTGTCGGATTTCTCAGCCGGACAAGGCAGCTGCTGGCCCGTGAAAGCTGTCTGTCAGCCACCGCTACACTGACGGAGCTCGAACACGTCACTGCATTCTTAGCGGAGCATCTCACGTGACCCAGTTACTCTCTCGTGAGGCGTTCAATGGTTGTAGGTGAAAAACTCCCCGATTCACATAAACAGGTGAACTTAACACTAGGGCTCAGGGTGTGTTCAAACCACAAAGTGTTATTAAAAAACTGCTAACATATAAAATATTGTGTAATTCTATAAAGGACGCTCACTGAAATAATACTTAGTGTTATTACGGTCTATTAAAATACATTTTCATTCATTTATTCATATGAATGTGAACCCTATAGGTTCAAAAGGAAAATTGACATTTTTAGCTTTCTCGAATATGCTTTGCATCTTATCCAATGAGCTTTTTTAATTTAAGCAGAAAAATCCCTGGGAGCAAGCTTTTAACCTGCAGGAGCATGTTGTCAATTCTAGATAGTTTGCAACTATAATCTTCCATCTTGAGAGTTCTTTTGGTGTCCTGGCCCACATGCAAGATGTTTTGATCACATTGCTTAATCCGGTTCAGGGTTGCACTGCAAGTTTTGACAAGTTGAAATATCTGACCTCCGCCTCTGTTTAATGTTCCTTTTACTTGTTTGACAGTGACTTTTTTCTCCCTTGAGCCATTAATCTTCTATGTCCAAAAACATGAACGTTTGTCCTCCAAAGGTGTGTCTCTTATCCTCAAGATGGCAGAGTCTTGACCTAAGGAGTTGCTTTTCACGTGTCCTGTATTTTTCTGTGATTTTTTCCCCCCATTTAAAGGTCCAACACTCGTCACTGCTCTAATCTGCAAACACAACACCATTGTTTAGTTGTTCTGTCCTTTAGATGAACCAGTGTCTGATTCACTGAACTGAAAATAAAAAGTCTCACAATTAACTTTCATGAATGGCTAGCAAAAAACCTAAAACACACAAAACATGTCCTCCTTTCTTTCAAGGGAAAATTATGACTGAAGGAACACATTTCTGCAAAAAAAGTCTGCATAATACTTTGCTACACTTCTTTCATCACTTCAACATCTATTACTATACATCAGTCTGTAATTTACTAAACTGGCATCTTGCAAATCACATGACACACTTTTTTAACCACAAACCTGTCAAAAAAGTTTTTGGAGGAAATAAATCAAGTAAGGAGAGGGCTATTTAGTGCAAAAGGAGGAAAAAAAGGTTGCACAAAGGGGAAGTCATCACTTCCTGCTACTGAAGAGAAGTACACAAAACAGTTGTTACAACATTTAACAACTGGTTGCATTCTCATAGCTACAGAGACATTTTAAAAGGTTGTCTTGTCTTTCATGTTCATCTAGGTGTGTGCAAGTTTTATCTTCTTTTAACCAGTTTTTTTTTAACTGTGTCATGTTTTGAGTCTGCAAGTTTACAGGTATATTGAGCAATCTGGACAAGTCTGTACAACCACCAGCACCAACTGTCATTTGAGGGTGTTTACGTTCCTCCCCCTTATGGAGTGAGCAGTTGATTTAAAAGAAAGTGATTCAAGGTTTGCTAAATAATATACTGTTAGAATAGTGTGCATTCATTTGGATGGAAATTGTCCTTTAATTGCTGCACAAACACACAAGAATTCTGAAATTGCAAATAGTTTTTGCTTATCAGAGCAATGAAAATCATTCTTTCAGCTGGAGAAACAAACTAGTGCCGTCCGCTGTTAAGCTGTTTGTCCATTTTTCCCACATGCACATGAATGCATCTTCAATCTCTCCTTCCTCTCTCCCTCCTTCCCAGCCGCTCCCCTTATCCCCCTTGTGTGGGCGGAAAAAAGGGGGATTTAACTCTGTAAGAGCATGGTGGCCAGTGGTTGTCTGGTAACAGCTGGATTTGCAACCATTGCGCTCTTTGTGTGTCTCTGTATGCGATCACTCTCCTGGGGCAGCACCTTTTCAGCTATTTAAAAATGTTAAAAAATGTGATAATGTCTTTGCCTCATTAGCAATCCTTCATTGTTCACACATGATTACCAACTATATTTAGTCTGCTTTCATATCTAGAATGTGTTCTTCGTGATCACAGAAAAACACAGATTTTCTTCTTCCGCCTCATCAGGATGATGAAAAACTACCTGGCTCATTAATGTCTTAAAGACAATGCAAGCCCTTCATCAGCCTTCAGTCATGTTTACTCTCATGCTCCTCAAGAGACGGGCATGTTTCTTGATAAGGGATGAAAGCAGCTCGTCTCCTTTCCTCTCTCGGTGGAAGTGGAGCAGATGGAATTATGGCTCATGCAAAAGCAGCTCACCACCACAGGGACAGTAAGCCGGTGGGAGAGTGGTCTCTTGCAGCATTGTAAATATTGTAAGGTAGTACCGCAGCACAGGTGACTGAATAATTAATAGGAGCTGTGTCTTTGACAGAAATACTTTGGAGGCCATTAGCTCTGCTACCTGGCCTCTGAGAGTATATTTGTCAGAAGAAAGCAATGCCGGGGAGGTGATTGATTTCCTGTGGCTGCCAGGTTAGAGGCAGCATACCTTTTAACATTAATATCATGTGGCATCTATTAGATAGGTGACTGCCTCAACTTGTCTAGCCCTGGGTGCCAGGGCAAAGCTAAGCACATCAAAATTTAAATTGTCATCATTAATTGCTGGTGCTCTGGGAGTATCTTGGAGCGCCAAGTCTGCTTCTCCTGCTGTAAGTCAGAGAAGCCAAGCCTGCTGCACCCAGATAAACACACACACACACACACGCACACACGCACGCACACACACACACACACACACACACACACACACACACACATGCACACACAGCTGTCCTTCCCTACAGTACATGTGACTGAACATGCACACAAATCATTGCTTTGTATATCTCAGAAATGCTTTGCAGTCATTTTTCTTTTCTTTTTATAAATAGTACTGCAGCTCCTCTGTTGTATCCCACAAAATTTAAGCACTAAAGATTGGGTTCCTGTGGGATTTCTTTTGTATTATACATACAGTACTTCTAAAAATAAACATAATATCGAGCATACAGGTTTCCATTCTATGCAAAAAGTCCAACATTTGCATACTGACCTGAAAATCACAGGTTTTAATATTTCTGTTCACTGTCAGACTGAAGGTAAATCCAGAAAGAAATACAGTGACATGACATGTCCAATCCAATCCAATCCAACTTTATTTACAAAGCACTTTAAACAACCAGTACAGGCCCAAAGTGCTGCACAGTAAAACAAGATAAAAACAAAACAACAGGAAAGGTAAAAGACATAAAAGGGGACTAAAACACACATAAAAACAGTCGTATGATAAAATACAAAAAGATAAAAGACAAAATCAAAAAACTAAAACCAAGACACTAAAATCATCGTCTAGCTAAAAGCCAAGGAGAAGAGATGAGAGGTAGGACGGGGCGAGGTCATGGAGGGCCTTAAAAGCAAATAAAAGGACCTTAAAATGAATTCTAAAATGAACAGGCAACCAGTGAAGTGATGCTAAAACAGGGGTAATGTGCTCATAATTATGTGTTCCTGTTAAAAGACGAGCTGAAGCATTTTGTACCCTCTGGAGCCGAGTAATGGACAAAGCACTGACCCCCGTATACAGTGCATTACAGTAATCCAGACAAGTGGTGACAAAGGCATGAATTACTGTTTTGAAGAGCTGTCTGGGAAGAATGGGCTTTATTTTGGCTAGCTGCCTCAGCTGAAAAAAGCTGGATTTAACCACTGATGTGATCTGGGAGTCAAATTTAAGACCAGCATCAACCTTAACACGCAGGTTTGTGATGAGCTGCTTGCTATACTGGGCCAGGTAACCCAGATCAACACTGGGGGTTGCAGTAGAGCTGCCAAAAATCATCACTTCTGTCTTATCTTCATTAAATTTTAGGAAATTCATTGCTGTCCAAGCCTTAATGTCGTCAAGACACTTGAGCAATGATGCAACCGAATGTGTCCTTTTCCTTTTAAGGGGAACATAAATTTGACAGTCATCAGCATAACAATGGAATGGAATGCCATACTTCCTAAGGATGGAGCCAAGCAGAAGCAAATACAGTAAAAATAAGAGTGGGCCCAGAACCGAACCTTGTGGAACACCACATGAGAGGGAGGAGAAGGGGGACACATGGTCACCTAGCCGCACACAAAAAGTTCGGCCCACTAGGTAGGATCTAAACCACTCCAGGGCCACACCCCTAATGTCCACCCACTGTTTCAAGCGAGAAAGTAGGATATTGTGATCCACAGTATCAAATGCTGCCGATAAGTCTAAAAGCACGAGGACGACACTGTCACCAGAGTCAGTAGCTAAAAACACATCATTAAAAACCTTTAAAAGGGCTGATTCAGTGCTGTGTGAAGCTTTAAAACCGGATTGGAAGACCTCTAAAATATTCTGCTCCTCCAGAAAGGCCATCAGCTGATTATGAACAATCTTTTTCAAGACCTTTGAAAGGAAAGGTAGTTTGGAGATAGGCCTGTAATTTGCAAGAACTGTAGGATCAAGAGCTGGTTTTTTAATCAAGGGCTGGACTACTGCACGTTTAAAACTATCAGGAACCACTCCTGATGACAGACTACTGTTTAAAAGTTGAAGAACAACAGGACCGACAGTGGGGAAAACCTCTTTACAAAGCCGAGGAGGGACAGGGTCATCAGGGGAGCCAGCGGGCTTCAGATGACCAACAACCTCCTGCAACGAGGCCAGGGTCACGAGGTCAAACCTGTCAAAAACAACAGGACAGGGGACAAAGACTGAGGGGTCATGAGCAGGTGGACAGATCTGAGCCCTAATGGAAGAAACCTTCTCAGTAAAAAAGTGGAGAAATTTTTCACAAAGAGCAGGAGAGGGCTCAACAGGGTCCGACAGAGGGACTTTAAGAACAGAGTCGATGGTCCTGAATAAAACACGAGGATTGTGACGGTTTAAATGAATAATATTGGACAGATCATTTCTTTTTGCTTCTTTCACAATTTTCTGATAATGGCGCCACGAGTTCTTTAATATTTGAAATGAAGCCTGTAATTTATCCTTCCTCCATGCTCGTTCAGCCCTGCGACACTCGCATCTGGCAGCTCGAGTCCTGCTGTTCAGCCAGGGTTCTGATTTAGTTCTAGGCTAGTTTTAATGGAGCTGCAGCATCTAAAACAGTCCGACAGGTGGAATAAAACCAAGAGCAGAGTTCATTTGTGTCGCTGGGTAAAGACCCTAATCTATTACAGTTCTGGTAAAAAATGTCTGAAAACTGCTCAGCAGTGGAGGAGTTAAAAACACGACAGCCCTGCTGAAAAAAACCAGCATAGCTGGTTTCCAGCATATGTTGCGTTTTGGTGCTGGTATGCTGGTCCATAGTGATCCATTAGTTCAACCAGCATAGACCAGCACTGACCAGCATTAAATCATGTTGTTCTACCAGCTAAACCAGCACCAAACCAGCATAGACCAGCATTGACCAGTATATAAATCAAGACCATCATGATTTGTTTGCTGGTCAATGCTGGTCTATGCTGGTTTGGTGCTGGTCTATGCTGGTTGAACTAATGGATCACTATGGACCAGCATACCAGCACCAAAACACAACATATGCTGGTCTATGCTGGTTTTATCAGCAGGGAGGACCGAGCAGCAGTGGTTGGCCTGAGGAGGAAAATAGATCGACTTCAAATAAAACAGGCATATGGTCAGAGAACACCGCGTCACCAATCTTCAGGTTGAAAACAGGCAGACCGAAAGATAAAACAAGATCCAGCGTGTGTCCATGTTCCTGTGGGGCCAGACACAGACTGGGTGAGGTTAAAAGAGTCAATGAGATTTAAAAATCCCTTTGCCATCGGCGCATCAGGACAACACACATGAATGTTAAAATCCCCCACAATAAGGACACGGTCATATTTAGGCATGAATTCAGCAAGAAAGTCCGCAAAGTCATTCAGAAAGTCTTTGTTGTATCTGGAGGCCGATAAACCACCGCACACAGCACCGTGTGAGAGAGAGCTGCCCAGCTCAACTCAAAGCTGGAGAATGACTATAACGGTGATAGGAGTTTACATTCATAACAACTTTTAAAAATAGTCGCTACTCCTCCTCCTCGACCAGACATCCGTGGGGAGCTAAAGACGGTGCAACCCGACGGTAATAGTTCAGAAAAAAGGCTGGAATCACCAGCACTCACCCACGTCTCAGAGACAGAGCAGATCCAGTCCTTGCGATGTGAAAAACTCCTTTAAAATAAAAGTTTTGTTCGCCAGTGATCTGGCGTTGATGAGGCCAAACCTGATTGGAACTGGCGGATCCACATCCTTCGCTATTCCAGGAGCTCGGCTCAGAGACAGCAGGTTCTGCTCCGCGCTTGCGGGGATGGGGGAAGCAGGGCCCTCGCCTCGGGGCCGGAACGAAGAATCCGGGCCGACCACAGGTACCAGCCATGAGCCAGTAGGGTCCAAGAAACGCCGGGGAATAGAAATATGCTGCTCAGCTTCATGTTTGCTCAAAGGAAATGTTGAGGACTGTCTCAGATGAGCCCTCATTTTCACCAGCAGACCACTGCGTCCAGGGCCGGCCCAACTCTTCTTGGGGCCCTAAGCGGGTTTTCATTTGGCCCCTCCAACATGTCACCAACATGTGCTTCGTCAGTCCTAGGCTAAACTTTGTGTAACACACTACTTTTTCTGGCTAATTTAACTTTTTGAAAGTAACAACAGCAGACAAAACTGAATTTAAATTAAAACAGCTTAATATCTTTTGTTATTAAAAGAAACAGATGTGTAAAATGTGCAATAATACAAAATCGCAAAAAGAAACCAAAAAAGAGTAGGCTGAAGCCTAGCTTTTATATGCCTACAATTTTTACAAAATCAATTTTCTACAAAACTACAATGTAAAAAAAGTAATAAGAAAAAATGCATCAATATAACTAAACTACAATATTAGATAAATACAACTAATCTACCAGCAAGGTTAACAATAAGTCATTGAATTAAAAGGAAAAAAAGAGAAGTTTTAATATAGATTTTATTAATCTACATGAGCTGATACTGAAATGTATTTTGAATTTTTTTTTAAATATTGTTTTATATAAAAGTTATTTTACTGTCCATGTACTGTATGTGGACAGTGTGCAACAAATTTCAGTTTATTTATTTATTCTGGACAGTGCACACTGATGAACAATCAAGTACTGATGTTCTAAAACAGAGCTCACCAACCTTTTTCTAAGCTAAGATCAGTGTTTAACTGAGGGCTGAAATCTACAATTTAAAACTGTCATTTATAAAACTCTGAAAATTAAATTGTGAAAAATGTTTATTTTATTAACAAAGTTAATTTTAACAACTGTAATTCAGATTATTATTTGCTTGTTGTCAGAGGATGATGTTAACTGAAATATGACATCACTCTCTTAAGATCTACAAAAAGACAACATTGATCAGAGACAGCTGTAAATAAAGCTGATCAATTTCACACTGAATCATTTTAAAATGTCAAAACAGGAATCACTTTACACCCAGACTGCTGCTGGTCCTCAAAGCTGTCAGAACTTCAGAGAAACATCAAGTCTTCATCCTGATGCTTCTGGGTTTACAGTTCATCTGACAACCTGAACTCAGTCATGTGTTTTGTTAAGGGACAATATGAGCTGAACTTTAACCTCTTCAATCAGCCAAAAACACATGAATCTAAATCTGCTTAACTCCAGTTAACTAACCAGGTGAAATAGTTTACTAATCAGGTGAACTAGTTCACATTGTTTCCACTAATAAGTTCAGAACAAGGAAAAAAAACATGTAACCAGACTGAAGTCAGTCTTTCATCTAAAACTGTATAAAAGCAGCTAAATCAAGGTGATGCTGACTGGACTCCATCAGTTTCACCATGGTTTCATTTAGATCAGGTCTGAGGGGAAAACCTAGATCTGGATCCAAACGCATTCAGGTGTTAACGGTCAGTGGCAGGACGTAGGCTACTGATCTGTGCACCGAGCTGACGTCCTGCTCTAGTTAAAAATATCAGCTTCAGCTCAGCGCAGCGATGCTGCATCTGGCATGCGTGTCGAGTGTTGAGCCAAAAACGAGCCAAACGCACAGAGCAGGACACACAGAGCGCAAACGATCCAGCTTTGAGACTGAGCTCCGTGCGTAACGCGATCATCGGGAAGCTCTGGCCTCAGTGTGTTCATGTTCCTGTGATACGGAGGATTCGTCACTGGCCAAGTTGACATTTTAACTCGGGCCAGCGCGCGCAGGCTGGCAAGGTCAGTGGTGCGCTGCGCCTCCTAAGTTTGGCGCAGCTGTCATTAAACAAACGCACTTTGGATGCGGCGCGCCGTTTCCACTGGCTCCTATATGGGTAATGACCGAAAGAAGGGGATCGCGGATACAAGCAGCCGAAATGAGTTTCCCCCAGATAGGGTGAGGAGCTCGGAGCTTGGGACTCTGTTAGAACCACTGATCCTCCATATAGAGAGGAGCCAGTGGAGGAGGTTTGGGCTGCCGGCTGATAGAGGTGCTGGGGATGAGTGGGCGGTCTGGGATTTCCGACTTGGGATGAAATTTGAAGAGGTGTTTTTTTCTTATACTGCGGTCTCACGTGGGCCCCTGGGCCTGTGCCCACTTTGCCCATTGGATAATCCGGCCTTGCCCACATCCCCCAGGAGCCATGGCTCGGTGGCTTTGACGACCAATAATTTCTCCTCTGGCTTTTTTTTCCCCTTCTGATCAGGCAGGGTGCGGCTGCACGGTGCTTATAAAGGCGTGCTTTTGGGGGGCCCCTGGTGGTGTGGGGGCCCTAAGCAGCCGTTTAACTGGCTTATGCCTTGGGCCGGCACTGACTGCGTCTCCCACGGCAACGAGAGCGCTTACGCCAAACAGAGGGAGTGGGTCCACGCCACAGGTGAGCCGGGATTACCGACAGATGAGGGGGCAACAATTTGTGTCCATAGTCTTCGAAATTAATCTGGTCCTTCCAGTGGCGGCCCGTCCATAGGGGGCGCTCGGGCGCCGCCCCACCAGTCCCAAGAGGAAGAAGAAGAGAAATAGGGATCACAAAATATAAAAAACTAACATAAAAATAAAACTAAACGAGCCATCCATTATATATACAATAAGTGCTGTGTATAATCTGCATTTAGGTGTAGTTTAGAAAGGTTTTCTTACTATTTTTTACTGGACCAATAGATCGTGTTTCTTTGGGTTCTACTGCGCATGTCTGGACGGGACGCCGTCCCAACATAGCGCATTGTTTTTTGCCCCTGACGCATGCGCACTGGCAAATTTTTCCTGACGCATGCGCACTGAGTGCAAAAAAATAGGAGATCGCTCGGGACGCAGGTCTTCAGCGTCCCTGTGTGACATGCGCACAACAGCAGGA